>JABAJU010000087.1:0-90696 GCA_018220975.1 Tephrocybe sp. 9980TJB
ATACCTCAGCTGTTGCTCACGCCGTTGCGCGCCAACACTGAGGTAAGAACTACTTACATTACAATGCCTTCCGATACTTACCAATACCTAGTTTACTCATCTAGGTAAATATATAGCTGTTGCTCACGCCGTTGCGCGCCAACACTGAGTTTACTCATCTAGGTTCTCGCACTGTATCATTTCTTCAACCCATTAGAAGGTATATAAATCACCCATGTTTTCGATCACAATTCGACGGCGACTTAGCACTAAGGTGATCTCTCGCTATTCTCTACTAAAGCAACCCCATCCACATTCCCAAGTGCTACCAGGTAGTACCTCTAATATTGTTCTAACACTGCCCTTACTAGTATCACCTCGAGGTTCGTATTGGTGAGAAAGTAACCTCCTACGTGCTTGCGTTAGGTTTCTCTTGACAACCCAATGGTTGCATGATGACTCAAGATGTGATTTCAAACGAATGACCATCTCAAACCCTGGTTCTCCCCAGGCTACGGCATTCTCTCTCATCAGATCAGAAGTTGAGGCAGAATGTAAAGGCTGTATTGTCAGTTTTTTGGAAATCTTCACGTTTCATAGCAGCAAACCGTGTTAAGTAATGTTGTGATACTTGAAGGCCGTCAGAAGTCCTTTGATTTGTGGATCTTTTCGTATTTATCCAGGCCTTTGGCATCCCGGAAGGGCTCATCTTTCGCCTTGTCATGTCGGACACGCAAGACATCCAGTATTTCATTGGTCTTTACCGCGCAAGCCTTATTCCGTTACTATGCATGTCTTACATCGTTCAATTTACAAGGATAATGAAGTTGCCAGTCATTGATCAATTGCCTATCAGTTGTTGGTTTGACGTGGATCGTCCATGACTATTGTAAGACCTACTCAGCCTTGTGGCCGTAATTTCTTCTCCATGGTCCGGCCATTACTCTAGAGGACGAGGTAAGCATCATTTGCTACAGATCCCCACAAAATATCTTTCAGAGAAAGCTTCAGATGAAATACATCTTGGTACGCGGTGCGCCTTGTGTACTATATTACTCACTCACCTCCGGCTCCTCCGAGTCAGTCGCAGAAGCCGGGCTTCAGCAAGTATATGTTTCTATGGGTACGCCTCCTAGTCAAGAATTTTGCCTCTAGAAATTGGCTAACATCCATTTGTTGCTTGGCCTTAGAATCGTTATTACAGGTAGCATAGGCAGCGTTTCAAAATGCGCCGAGCGACCACATCCAACCGTCACTTCTACAGCATAGCGCTCCTTATGTTTGACGTGACGCAAATCCACGTCTTTTCAATACCAGGGATAACTAGCTTGAATCTATCTTTATTTACACGTGCTATCACAATGAGCAAAAATATCGCCCTGCCCTATGCCCACTGAAAACACAACTTAGTTTGCATTCAACTATTTTATCATGCAGTAACGGTATCCTGCAACACTAAAAATGTTTATTATGCCTTAAATCCTCCCGTTTCCAACGAGTCAGGCAAGGGATGAGCCACGGCGGCGCCACAGCCTCTGTTCGCCGCGGCGGTTGAATTTCCATCGACTTCGATAACAACCGTTCCACCTCCTACAACATCCTGGAAGTCAATCCAGCATAGGCTTCCTGGTTTCCCGTTTACTGTGACACTCTTAACAAAGAGCTTGCTGCCATTGGGGGGTGCACTCATGAGCGTAGTGGGATCGAAACCGCGCACAATAAATTCAGTCGAGGTCCCGAGGAAGTCATTGTGGATGGTGAATGAAGAAACGAAGGGGGAGCCGATTAGGAGTTGTGTGGAAGCAGGGACGGGGTAGAGACCGACAAGATGGAAGACCAGCAAAGCAGCCATGGCACCAGAGTCATCATTTCCAGGAATCCTAGTAAAGATAAGTTGAATTCAATTGAATAATGTTAGTTAGATACTTACCCCCGGATACCTGTATTGTAATTCTCATAAACAACTTGACGCACTCGCTGTGCACTAAGATCAGGACGATTTGCATAATGATATACCCATGGCATCTCAAAGGATGGCTCGTTGCCTGCTGTGAAGTATCCTTTAGTAAAGTAATTGTCCCTGTAATTGAAAGTGAGTAATGATATTCCGATGTATAAGAGCCACGTACACTCTGGAAACAAACGTGTCCTGCCCTCCCATAAGCTCTATAAGGGTAGCCATAGATTGTGGTGCGAAGAAACTCATTTCCCAAGAGGAAGCTAGATATGCAATTATGATCAACGCTTAAAGGACATTTACATCACCCTACATTCATAGAAACCAACGTCGTTATCTGTTCCTCGTGCACACGAGTGGCTGACAGGATCTACGGGCGAGCACGCATCCGGTGGACTGTACGCAAATGTACCATTCTAACACAGAGCTTAAGGGCTCCCCTCGCATGTAAGGCCTGCGAAACATACCGGGTACCGGCGTTGCAAAAACCCAGAAAATCCATCCGAGGTGACAGTCGGATCCCAATGGTTGACAAAGTTCATGGAACGATTAGCGTACTTGGCTATGTCGGCGGGTGATTTTTTGAGAGCAATGCCAGCTTGACGAACAGCGAAGTCACCGAGGGCATACTAAAGGAGATAGATAAACAACACAAAGTGATTAAGTAGAAAACTGATCCACCTCAGTAGCTCGAGACGCTTCGCGCGTAGGGAGACCTGTAGCACCGCTTGGATCAACCCAGTCAGTAGGGATGTATCCAAATGCTTTCCAAGCCGTGTTCTCTCGTCCAACTGCAAACAATACTTAGACAAAATACCGCGATATATAACAGTTTTCCACCTTGATACCAGTTGGGGGGCTGAAAGAGCTCCTTGAACCAACTCAAGGGAATTTGACAAAATAACACTTACAGTGTTCTCAGCTGTGTCCACAAGCGCTTGGTAAAGATCATCTGTTGGCACCCCAAGCTGCCTTGCCTTGGAACCGTACTTGACGGCAAAATCGCCCAGGATGGGCATGCCGTCACTGCCTCCTTGCACATAGCCACTTGCATTACATAGGTATCAACGGCTGGCATCCCATACGTATCGAAAGGAGCTTACGCTTTAGTGTTGGCACGGCATTCAGGAATGTAGCCTGCCATGATGCAATATAAGCTGGAATCGCAACTGGTGAGTTTCAAATGTGTACAAACCAGTGTTCCGCCAGCCATCTATATACGCATTAACGATGCCTGACCATTCTACTGGGGAGGTGATTGAGAGCAAAGGATGCACGGTTCTGAAGACATCCCAAGAACTGAGGCGGAATGAGATAGGTGACCCTGGCACAAGAGAGTAACATACCAGAACATGGAGTCGTAGAAAGGATATTCCGAGGTCCAGTAAGGGTTTTCATCAGTCAGATTAGCTGGGACCAAAGCAGAGCGGTAAAGCTGAAGGACAGATGATTTAGACCAACAAATGCCACTTATCAGAACGGGTATGCGCACCGAGGAGTACAACAGCTCCACCACCGTTGCATTCTCCTTCTCGACATCTATTTCGATCCTCTTCAATACCGTTTCCCACGCATTATTTGATGCGCTCTCCACTTTTTCCCAATTCCAGTCAGGGATCTCTGCCTCGGCGTTAGCACATGCCTGTTCTGTGTTAATGAATGACACTCCAAATCGCGCGAGGACGGTTGTAGAATTGAAAGAGAGCAGACCCCCAGCTTGGATGGGCGACACGGTATTCTGATATGGGAAGCTCAGAGATGTAGTATTTTGGGTTACGTTGACGACATTGGGGGTGCTCGTTGAGACGGACTGATACGTCCCAAAGGCAACAAGTTGGTTGCTGTTACTTGGGTCGGAAAAATCGTAGCAAGCATAGACAGTGTAATTATCTGTTCCGTAACTCTGAAAAATTTATTTGCTGTATCAGAACCGAACGATGTATATACAAAAATCAGGATATCACCTGGAGGAACGTGCCACCTAAGGTCACCCTTCCGGAGTCGGAGACAAAGATGCTTCCTCCCTCGAATGATCGTTGCAAGTCATCGGTCAGATCAACCACGACATGGTTCAGAGTTGTAGCATCAGAAGGTGCGTCTGGGTAGCTAAATTGAATCAATCCTGCCCGGCGAGTCGAGGTAGCCTCAAGTTTAATGTTATTGACAAAGGTTGAAGTGAAGTAACCTGGACGTGCAGCTGCAATTGAGAGTATTAAATCATCGGAGGAAATTGGATGAAAACGATGGGAACTGCACCATCTACTCCAGCTGCACGCAAAGTTTCTCGAGCGGAGAGAGTAACTGGGCATGCTTCAAAGGTACAATTCTGAAGAGGAAAGAGCGGGAAAATCCCGTAGCCGCCATCTGTATTGCCGCCAGTTCCCTCGTCATGCATGAGGGAGATCCCAGTAATTGAAGAGTTGTCGGATATATATCCCGCTTGACGAGGCGCAGTGCTGACATCTATGCCAACCTAAACCAGTACACTCATGATTTTTTGAGAAGTCTAACAAAGTAAGTACAGACCTTCACCATGGCATGCGGCACTGCAGCGCCTGAAATTTAATTCAGCGATCAACGCGAACCACAAAAACTTTATTTGCGAGGAAGACATACCGGGGAAAGCATTTCCACCGCTTGCTCCACTGGCGCCTGATGCGGTGCCTATGAACAAGTTGACAAGTGACGTTAGGTTTGTTGCTGCATGAGTTTTGGGCACAAGTCCTATGATGCCCAGAGAAATCAACAGGGAGACAGATCGAATCCTCATTTCTTTTAGGCTGGGGACAATTTCCAACGTCCAAACATGGGTAAGTCCATAAGTACTGAAAAACACAATTCTCGAAGGTGGGTTTGCATATGGTTGTAACACACGTGTCCGGGCGCCTGACGACATTCTGGCTTCTTTTCAGCCAGGATCCATGCACGTCCGTATGCACAACACGGGGACGCACATCGATGCATATGGGAAACGTTGAATCACAAATACCTGCAGTATGCCGAACCACCGAGGTGATTCATGGCATTGCGCAGCAGCCCGGGATACCCCCGCTACGCCGCAAATACGTCCCATGCAGAAGTCGCTGCCTGTCTATCCGGCGCCCTTATCGCTCCCGATGCTGATGGCATGCAGATTCATTCCGACTATCTGCCTGTCGTCAACTGGCTAAAACACCAGATAAACCCACCCTCAGCCTTTCATAGGTGGCTAGCGGATAGCCTGAATCGAAGACGAGAACAAATTTAAATCTCTCACGTATAGCCTAGGGGCACATGGAGGACATGTCCATCGCTGCTCAAATGAACCACGCAGCTGATCACGCAGCGTCAAAACATACACACATCATTGACACCTATTCCTCCCTTCCCAATACCGACCTTCGCCATGCAACCGTGGACTTTCTTCTATGAAGCAATTGGCTTTATGGAGAGTTCTATTGCGACTCATATTTGTGACAATATTGGCCGTCGGGTTGCAAAATCATATCCTGTATGGCGCAATACCCTCATTACGCCCTTCCTTTACGACACTACTCCATTTCCTTCTTTCCTCTATGAGAGATCTCCTTATGCATATTCCACCTTTGTCTAACTATATGCACGTTGTGACCAACTCGATTCTCGTCATTCAATTTTCGAACGTATGGGAATCGGTTTTGGCCCCAGCGGTCGATTTGGATGCTGTGAACCGGAAATAACACATCACCTATTTGTTATTTGTCCCGCATTTGACCGCGTTCGTCAAGCTGCCATTTCTTTCCTTTCATCGGCGCTTGACTCTCTTTTTTTTCCGAATCAACTGATCCAAGAAAACCGTCAAACGGACCCCGACTTTCCTTTTACATTATTTTCTGATTCCCCGTCGTCTTGGCCAGCATTTTCTTCGCGTTACTACATGGGTTTTGATTCCTTCTTTGTCTTGTTCATATCTTTCTCCCAAAACCCACCAAGCTATCGTAACATTCTACATACACACTCGGTGCACTTGGCAGGTCGTATCTTGGCTGAAGTTCGTAGTCGTGGTTTTGCTGAAGCTTACCCGAAAAGCTCAGATAAGGCAAATTTTTCCTCATTTCATTCGTGATCTCTTTAACTTATAAACTATGATATTCCGTTTCAGTACCTATTGTGATTTTTCCTCTTTGTAACATTATGAATTCTAGCTTCTGGCGAGGTGCTTTTGTGCCTAAATTACTCATATAATGTAGCTAGGAATAAAATTCATCTCATCTCGTTATCACTGTTGAGAAATCATCTATTTATAAACCATGTGCATGAAACTTGAACGCACCATGCCATCCTGAAGCATCCAATGGCAAAACGCAGGGCCTAAAAAATGACAAACTTTACACGCAGACAATGCAGGTGCCTCGCTGCTTTGCGGGCGTCGACACATGTCTGCGGCAATGGGAATGCAACCCCTTCGGATTTCACGAAGAGAACAAAATTTATGTAGATACACGCACTCACCTCAGGCTGTTTGAGCCTTGAATATATCAGTCGAGTTCATAACACACTGGGTCAACTAAACCTCTTTAATTTGTGATAATTCGTCTAGTACGTTGCTTCGATCTCATATTTATTATACACTATCTGGTTTTTCGTCTTAGAAATCCGACAGCGGAACTCGCCAGGACCTGTATTTTATCCAAGTTCACAAGACCAAAAACCACGCAGACAGCATCCCAATTACAACGATCCCCAGTCCAACGCTTGTCTCATACAAAAGCCGAAAACGATGCGCCGAACCATTCGCCTCGACAACTGTGAAGATGGGGATGATGCTACCTGTATATGTCGTTGTCTGTGTGCTAGTGGGCCCAGAGGGTCCAAAGACTATAACTTCTTTCTCCACACACGAGCCCGTGGCACCATTAAGGACACAGTCTTCATTCACCTCAATCTGAACAATGTTGGTAGGAGTGGGAGGATCATAATGATAAGCCAGATGCGTTGCATCTGCTACAATGGTTTCTAGATATTATTTCAGGTAAACATATCAATGGCATAAATTACCAGAGACTGGGTTGAATTACCATGGATAGTTATGGGATCGTCCAGTGTCTTAGTTGATGTGAAGGGGATCGAAATGGACACGCCGTCAACAGTGCCTTGGCTGAGTACAACGTAAGCCACGACGCTCTGAACCGCATCCACGGCATAGGTTGTCTCTCCTTGTGTACCAGTACCGATGGGATATATCGTTTCAGAGAGCGTAGGCAACCCAGTGACGGCTTGCACATTTGGGTTCTGGACGCCCATGACAGTAATCGTTGCTGCGAGCGTAACTGCAGAACAAGCATGACGTTACTGAAGCTTCATATGAAAATGGATACACGTACTCGTCACCATGGGTAGGATAGCGATTAAAGTAGATGCGAATTTCATTGTTGCGAAGTATTGCAAGTACCCAAAAGATAGGGTCTGTTTAATGGTGGGCCTTCTAAAAACGCTCTTATGGGCCCCATTTATGCAGCGAAAGGAGAGCGCTCATAAAACATGTGGTGTGTAGCCGGGTCGGCGTAGGAAAAGGACTTAGTCTAATGTCTCGTTTGTAACGGAGGAAAGACTATCAACAACGTTAACCAAATCATGATCATCAAGGAAATTGGGAATGACCACGAGTACTGCCTATAGCCATGCCAAAACCTGAACACACCTGTTAGCGTCAGGCTGAGCGTCATGATCGCGTCACTGAGTATTTGCACAACGCAAGGTCAATGCTCATGTGATTGTTCCAGGTGGAAATTAGGGGGGGAAATGCCTATATGAATCGTGAAAAACACCGATCCACAGCATAGTGCGTAAGTTGGGACCTTGGGGCAGCGTCAGTTTGTGAATGCAGAAGCATTCAATGACAAACTTTAGACGCCATCTCCCAACAATTTATACATGATAGCACCGGGCAGAAATTACACCAATGAGATAAAATATAGTGCAGCCGCATCGCTTTGAAACTGTGAAGATGACGTGTAACACTCTGCAATGTCCACTTTGTTCGATTTTTGATCACGAAGATCGGAGAAAACAGTGGATTTGTCAGGTCACGAATTGATTTCATGGTGGCTGTCTCTTCAAACTAACTTGTACTTGACCATATGCATGTCATCCACTCCACACTGAATCTGCGCCTCTCGAGCCTGATGATTAGTCCACCGATGCTAGCGAAAACTTCCTTATGCTAGTTCACAAGGCTTTGAACGCACTGAGCCGACTATACTTCTTTGGAGTTCTAAGTTGGCACCAGCTTTTTATTAGCAACATCCGAGCGTCAATTCGTATATCACCCAGCCACCCCAGGGCTCATGCATGGACTAAAGTTCGTGGAATCACACTTCTCCCCGTTACACTAAATGATATGTTTTTATCTACTATGGCACGTCAACTTTTCAACACTGACAAAATGAATGACGTCGACGTCGACTAGATCTATGTCTATTTAAGACGCTGCGCAATGCCAAATTGGAGGCACGTTTTCCATCTTCAAATTCCTTTATCTTCGCTGTGGGATAAAGTTTCCGCTCACCCTCATTGACCTGGTCTAGAACGAACTCCAGGGGCTCGTAATAGATCTTCTAGTACGCGATCACTCTGTCTAAGAATTTACGTGCAGATTACAGTGTGATTGTGTCGATGTTTTTGGAGAGCTCGAAGTCTATGTGCAGGCAGTCTTAAAAATCGGTTGTGCACAGGCGGTCTTGTAAATCGGTTTGTTACTTGGCAACTATTTCTTCGGCCCTGAGGTGATATCCTGTGGGTACGTGCATTACTACTGTCATATGCCAAGGTAACATACTTTTTTAATTTTGTGGTAATATCCTCGGGATCGCTCCGAAGGAGTTTTGCAGTCGTTATAGCAGCTTTGCGTACAGCTAGACGTATGAGTGTTGCATCTTGCTCACGTACGACCTCTATTTGTGGACGTATTTGCTTGTAAACTATTCACATCATCTCCGGTAATCTAGCCGGGTCCTTTTGTTCAATCATCAGTCTGGCGACAATCATCATGGACTGTATGGCGATTTCAAGTAGTCGGACCTCAGTGGCATCGGGAATATAGCTCATTTTCTGTGAGTCTAGCCTGGATTGAGAGAGTGGTTTGATGAGGGTGTGTCTGGGCCTGCTAGGGCACAACGAGTATTGGTTGGGGTTTTAAGGATGTTGGATTGCTCGCTAACAGAAGATTCTTTATAAAAGCCCCGCCTTGTTCAGAATTGTCTTGTCTCTGTGTGTTCCGAGTCTCGAATCTTGTATTTATCTTATTATCCATCGTCTTGTTTTTCGAGTTCTTGTCCTCTTGGTCATGTTGTTCTTTTCTATTGTTTCTTTTTGTTTTCTTTTATATCTATCTTTCGATATCATACACATACTACAAGACAGGCCAAGTGCCCCTACTACCACGAATACAAGCCCGTGTGTAATCTACACGACACCCAGATAGCACCCTAACTATGACGACGACCCTCAATCCAACACATGCCTCTGAGGATACGCGTACGAAAGCCTGAAACGAGGCCCTCGGGAACCATTCGCCTCGATGACAGTGAAGCCAGGGAAGATGCTGCCTGCATATAATGCTATCGTGTTGGTAGTAAAGCCAGTGGACTCGGGTTCTACGTCGTCTAGAAGGTCAACGTCTTCCATAACACATAAGCCCATGGTTTTATTGAAGACACAGTTTATATTCTCTCCAGGCTAATCATCGCTAATGTGACAGACGAGCGTGATACACTAGATGTGTTGCATCTACTACACTGGTTGCTAGACGTTCAAAATATGGATGAGTATGAGGGGGTTTCTGAGTCTACTATCAGGCCCAGGCTGGCGGTTATCGTGCTATCGATGGCTCAGTTCAAACTCTACTGCATAGATTGTCTCTCCATTTGCACCAATATTGCTTCAGACCCACCACTCACAGCACTGCAAAAACTCAATTGGACTCTAGACAGCATCGGTTACACTAGACCCCTTCCAATATCGTGGCTTTTCTAGATGGATATGGTTGGGATGCCTCGGTCAAAAGTTGACACGCTGAGGTGCCAGATCCATAGCAGGTAGGAGTAGTAGTGTCCGAGTCGTGTGCCGCCAGGTCGGAGCTGAAGCTGAAGCTTTAAGTCTGAAGGTGCTTAGATGGTGGCAAACCTCAACGTTCCGAACCTCTAGCGAGGTCGCACATATCGTTGCATAACGTCCTGTGCTAGCCAATACGGAATGTTGCTGTTCGGCGCAAGAGATTAATCGACATGGTTAATGGGCTAGTGACGCCGGCGCCAGCTCCAAACTGAACTTGAAGTCCGCCACAACAACTGTGGGTGTTGGCCCGTTAGCAGGTGAGCGAGTAGTATGAGTCGATGTAGATGTTCCTTAGACATGGAGTACTTGTCATGGTACGTAAGAAAGTTAATAATTGTGAATTCGTGGTCAGGTCAACACACAAGCTGTCAGTGTGTGATTTTGTGACTACCTCACTATTGATGCAGATCTAGATGCTCTAATTGATTGGCTGTAGTTAGGCTGCAGTGTGGTGTACTTTGTAACAAGTGGGCCTCAACATTTACTATGAAAAGGCTCACCAAGTCTCCACATCATTTAGTAGTATACATGACGTCATCGGCGTCATTCAGTTTAGGACAAGGTATATAAACCTTCCTACAGCAATAGTTTCCTTAAGAAAGATGTCCGGCACTCGAACTGATAACACCAATTTCCCATTTGACACCGACGACGCGTCTACTGGATCTCAGGAATCCAATGTATATCCCCCCCAGAGACATGCTGGCAAGGTCAGCTATGGGCCACAGTATCACTTAGGGCCAGTGAGTCTTCTCGCCGTCATTATGAGCCATTCCCTGGATTATAACCTGCTTCCAGACATTCGGAGAAAAGATAAAAGGTTACGAAGAAGAACTCAAAGGGCATCTCACACATGATCCTGCCTTGACAGAACATGGAAAGCAGTTGGCTTCTGGTGAGATCAAGAGGAGAGAGAGAGATCAGGACATGAATGTATACATGTCTACTTAACCTCCATCAAGTGGCGCTCTGACACAACTTTAATATTGACTGGTATAGGAGTCCAGCGCATTTGGAAACCCTAACGAGAAGAAATCAGAGAGAGATGGGCATGGAAAGCAGCAGGCAGCTGCCATAGCATCCGCTGGTACTGAGGAAGGGTAAAGGCAGAAGAAGGGCGAGAACAGCACGAAACATGGATAGAAAACACTCGTGATTGATAGATGGCTTCTGTTGAAATTAGTTGTAATACTCCTAATTTGTGGCGCAAACTCCATCTACTAGAAGGAAACGATGTCGAGCAATTAAAACAGATTTAAAACGTAATATAATTAAGTTGTAGCTACGGGATACCTATGGGATAACTGTAACTGAGCTATGAAGCGTCATTGACAACCCCTTCTAGACTGCACCACATCTACCTGGAACGATTATAGCTCAAGGTAGAGATCCATATGGCGAGACCAGAACCTGTAAAAAACGCCGATGTTGTGGGCTGGTCAAAATCAATCCCACCATTACTTCCTTCAGCTCTTCTTCGACTGGACTGGTACTCAACGAGGTCTTCGTCAGTTTTCTCGATGTTCGAGCTTTGAAAGCTGTCCCGTGTGTCTGAATCTCTAATCTCTCTCGCCCGAATCTGCTGTTCGATTCCAGAAGCTGAATACACCCTTTCAAGGCTGCTCGTGAAGGTCGAAGACTGGGTTAGCCGACAATGACCGAGAATGGTCGTCTCGACCTTGTTAAATGGTTCAAAATGCATGAGTGGCTTCAGACGAGGCTCCGAAAATCAAAATTCGACGGGGGGAAGTATAGGAAGGGTGATAGGCAGTTGAATTTGACTCTGGGAGCCAGCGAGGCAACAAATGAGGCGTTGAAGGCGATGGGTACGATATAGGCAGTGCAGGTGCAGGATCATCCACATGCGTGGTACTAGTCTATGCATCACGATTAGCAGGTGAGGAATGACGGTCTGTGAAGTTGGAAACCTCGACATCCGAGTCCTCTGAGATAGTCTTCATTCTCACTGGCTTGCCTTTCATATGGTTATCAAGGGCGCTTTCGCACGCAACCCCTGGTCGTCACCTACATATCGTGAGGTATTGACAACCTCAACCCAACAGGGATTGGTATGGCTCTTTCGATACTGTCGTTTGCAGGTAGAGTTATGCAGGTCATGCGAATGGAAGTTTATGGTGGTGATTGGCCCAATTTGGGGCTGGTCGTGAGATTACACACGGCGATAATTACACTATGGTGCTTTCATGTCCCTTTGGCTAGGCGCTGAGGAGCCACCTACACGAGGGCGTCGTTGGGTCGAACGTGACGTAGCAGACAGTTAAAGTCATAGGTTTGCTCAGCGAGCACGGTTGGGGTCACCTGTGTAATACTTACTTACATTAGTCGTGTTGTTTCCTCGTGTCCATTCTTTCAGAAGCTTTCGATCGTAGCTTCAACAAAGAATAAAATTTGGCCCCACTCCAGAAAATATTGAATTTCAAGGAGAAACGGTCATACAAGTAAAGGTACATCTTAGAGATTTTTTTGGCGCTTCACTGATTCTTATGAGCAATTCAAATGCAGCGCGTCCTGTGACGGCAGCCGCAGCTAAGTCAGCGTTATAAGAGCGGACATCGGGCTCACGAAGAACCTTTAAGCCCATTGTTTCCCTGCTTTTCTCGTAGTAGATGCTGCTGTCTGGCAGCGGCTTTCTCAGTCTATCATATGATGTGTTATCGTAAGGGTTCTCACAGGCATAGATACGAATAAAATCGCGTACTTGCAGAAATAAAAAGAGCAAGGACGGATACCTGATCCATGGTGATCACGACCATAATCCATTCCTCCAGGACGTGCCGCACGGCCACCTGAATCCGTTATCCCACTCCTTACATAAAGTTTCTAGATATCCACCCATCTCGTTTTCGAAATGGCGCTTGAGATCATCTGACTCCTCTAGAAGGGTACCACCCCATCCTGTGCCACCATTCTTGTATTTCCAGGTAATGAGCTCCAGATCGCCCTCATAGTTGTGGCCGTCGCGGCATTTACGATATTTGTCGTAGCGTTTCGGGCCAGAGCCAAAGTTGAAATTTACTATGCTGCCTCCTGGCTTTCCACATTCTTTTTTATGGGAATTCCAATCCGCTGTTTGACACTTGCGTCTTATCAAAGGTGATCAGCAACCGATCATCATGAACTAGGCGAAATGGACTGTGGGTCCTACCACAATAGTAGCGAGATTTGCAGACTGAACATTTTTGAAGAGTCGTGTCCTGAGAGGTTTTCCTACAAATGAAGCAGACTTTCATTATTGGAAGGTATCTGTGAGTGGGGGCAAAGAATAGAAACTTAGGTCGCCCCCAAGTCCACTCACTTTTAATCTGAAATGCCAACACGTGATGCATCGTCTAAAAATGATGCCATTTACGCATAGAACACTGAATTGTACAAGAGAATCATTAAGAATCACAGAGATAAGTATATAGGTTGTTGTTCATGCTACAGATAGTAATACTACAGACTTAGGTATCAAACTAATGGGTATGTACTTATTATAACGTCACATATTGATTTCACCAGTTGCCATGTGTAAACTCAGCACGTTCCTGATGATGAATGTAAGTTTGCAGTTGGGTTCAAAAAGCAGTTGCACATACCTTCAACTGTTTCAAATTATGCTGTCTGGCAATATTCGCGATCGTGCGCAACTTGCGCCGCATATCCGCCTTGCTGACAGTGAGCATCTGGGAGCCCGAGCATCGACAATACATGGTCACGTTATCCGACCGAATTTGTTGGCATTTTGAGCAACGCAAGTCCTGCTGCGCGTAATTTCGTTCAATCGTCAACACCACCTGCATCAAAGCAAATTCGATGGCCGTTCTGTCGTACTCTCCACCGCAATTGGAGCAGAACCATTTTGTGGAGACATTGAGGTTGTTTGGCATGAGTTCAGGATCCCGGCAAAAATCGAAGTCGCGGAGAGCATCACAATGGCGGCAGGGAACATTAGGGAGTTTAACCGGCTCGCAAGGGTTGCGGAAGATTGCCTCGTTAGCGAACTCTCTGACACCTATGAGATCCAAAAGATTTCTCTTCAAGAGGCCGAGTTCGACTTGATGATCCTTGTCAAGGGCAAACGTGGCACAGGCCGATTTAATTAGTTCTAGGGTGGGTTTTGTGAAGTTTAGGTGTGAACCAAGATTGGTCGGGAACGTGAAGTTCTCCTCTGGTTGGTCCTGCATGAGAGAGTTTGTGAAACGATCTTCGACGTCCTTCACAACTTTAAGCATTCGGCGTGTCAGACGACGCGTGATAAATTCTGAAACGGCCTCGATCTCGTTCGCCTTTCCGATATCCCGTTGTGTAAGTTCTGGAGCGGCGCCATTTGGGACAGTGCGCAATGGTACCCTTGATGCTCCGTTAGTCTTCTGCTTGATTTTATACAACTCCACTATAAAATATTGTATGACGTTGTGGAAATCGTTCTGAATGGCAGGTGGAAGGAACTTTTGGATGTTCCAGCGCATCTCAAGCGCCAACTCCTGAGGAGGTTCCAGAGCTAAGGGATCCTCACATACGATTCCACCCAGGTTGGCTTGGTCCATGAAGAGAAGGCAGTCATAGAACCTTTCCGTGTTTAGATATATGTGCTGGAATAACTCGTTGGATGTGACTGCCGTCGTAATGTAGGTGGCATAGGCATGTGCTGTTCCAGGAGGTTTTGTCGTTGCAAGCAGAATGTGACTAAAATCGGCAGATACAACATGAGATCCTAGCCTCTTAAATTCCGCGAGAAGTTGGATGAAAGTTTTACGCATCAAGCCATGGACGAAGCTGTGCAGGCTAGGGTCGTACATACTCGATGCACTCGAGCTGATCCACCGCCAGAAGTGGTCGATCGTAAGAGTTGCAGGGCTCTCGAAATTGCTCCGAATCTTGTCTAATAGCCAGGCCTTGATCATGGACTTGAGCGCCCCAAACATTAGAGTCGAGACGTTTGATTCGCTAAGCGTTAAGTCACGATGATTGTCGTCTCCTTTTTTATAATTGTCGATGGTGCGAGAGACGGAGTCGAATGCAGTGGAGCCCCCACTGCCCTCTAATTCGTTGACCATTACGGATTGAAGGACTGAGTTGACTGCAAGGTTGCGAACAGTAACTTCGAGGCAGACGTTGCTATAAGCTCCGGAAGACAGGAACTCGGTATTTGGGAACTCCTCAGCCGGCCAGTGGTCGTTTTCAATACCCCCAAGGTCTGGGTTTTCCGCCGAGGACCACCATAAGACAATATCTTGATCTACCAGGCGACGTGCAAAACTGAGATCAGACATGGCAAGAGGCTGATCTCCTTCGATATTGCCCACGGGAACATCGTAATAATCTGCGAGTAACGTTAAACGATCTACCCAAGCTCCCATGGACAGGTATCTGCCGAGCATCTTTTGGGCGATATGGGTATACCACGGGAAAATGTCGAGTGTATGCGGCCCTTTAGCCTTTGACATCGAAAGAATGGGGAATTTGATGAGTTTCGGTATAAGACGGTCGAAGTAAGATTGCTCTCTCAGAGAAGAAATGACCACCGTGAAGCTCTTATCCTCCATCAGTCCAAGCTCTCGAGATATCGATTTCAGAGCCGTGACATCGTTGCCGTGGTATGTGGTTGTAAAGTCCCGCGTTTCGGGGTACGGGACTGAGTTAGGCTGCCCATACGCCTGATTTCGCTTTTCCAAGAGTTCAACGTATGTTTCCTGCAGCCTTCCAATGGTCTGTCGGCGAGTACTAGAATCGACAATGTGAAGCTTGACAGAACCCATTGGAGGAAAGAGAGCAAAGACATGAAAATCACGTTGAGACGAACAGGCGTGGTAAAGGAAGATATATTTCCCAGCTTTGCCACCATCTAGGTAGGTCTGACGTGTTGATCCTGGGGCCGCTCGACCTAGTTGACTTAGTTCGAGACCAAACTGTTCTGCACGGTTGAGGGTTGTCCCGGAGTCTTCACTAACACATGTCTTCCCAAGCCGCAACAAGCCACGAACGACAAGTGGAACCTGGTTGACGTGTAAGGGGATTTTTTTTTTCTCAGCTCTGATGAATATTCATACCTGTTGCTCGAAGACACCATCCACATTGGGATCATTGACAAGATCGATGAAGTGCTCCTGAATATCACAATAGACGTCCTCGCGAACTGTGATCTTGTAAAGTTGCTTGCATGGTAAGTTGCGAGGCAAAGTGCGCGTAACTTCCTCGACAGTGTAGTAGTCCGGTCTAAAAAAGCCATCCCTCTTCGGCTGCTTCAAGTGAACATAGAATTCACGTGGAATACGCAAGGGGATGCGATGGAGCTCAGAATTGAGAGAAAGCCAGAGATCAAACCGTCCGGATATCTTGGTAGACCGAATCTGAACAATATCCCATTGGTAGTTGGTGCGCACCCTATTAGATGCCGCTCCCCGGAATATTGCAGGAACGATTGAAGTGGCACTGCGGCCGAAATCACCATCCCGTTTCTTCCTCCATTGCGGTCGCATCGCTTTGATCCAAGCGCTGTAGTTTACCAATGGATCTGGTAACGGAAGATCTTCAGCCTCGGGCTGCGGCGATGACTCTTTCTGAGTCTTTTTGCGTTTGACGACGCCGATGCGGAGACGATTAAAGTTGCTTTCTCCTTCGCCAATATCCTCGATGTCCATAGCATCGGCGATTGGTTCCTTGCCGCCCTCTGTTGCACGTGAAAAGAAGTCGGTCATTTTATTTTGTTTGAACTTGTCAACCGCTCCCGCTACCCGTCGATGGAGCCAATCTGGGTGCCGAATACGTGGAACAGGGTTGGAGACTTTTTGCATTGCTGCTGGAATCGTAATGAGTTTTTGTATCACAGAGCCCAAGCGTTCGATGTAGTACTGCCAGTCAAGGATGGAGCGGAGGTCGAAGTTGACAAGACTGCTATCTTTGAGCCATTTCCGAAGATACGTTCGTTTCATGCTCTCTTCAGCTGAAAAGATAGCAACGGGTACAGCGCGTTCCGTGACCGGCGCGCCAATCGGTTTAGCAGAGATGATGAATTTGCAAGCAAGGCCTTTATCTTTGACCATCTGATCACCAAGGAATTCAGCCAGACGTCGAGCTGTGCTGATGGAGGTAGACTTCTGCCCGCCGTACTCTGCCAAAGTTTTCGACATGCTTCGGTTCTCCGCAATAAGTTCAACAAGTTCGTCGTCCGCCAAGCTTTCCGCCTTACTGAAAAGAACATCCAACCACTGGTCGGCCACCTCTGCCACCGCGGAATAACATTCCTGAGTTGTTGTACCGAGAAGGAATTTCTCGAATAGCTGAGACTGGAAGATCTTGATGAGTTGTAGTTCGCCTCGACGTTTAACTTCAAATCCTTTTAATTCAGCAAGACTCCCGTCCTCATTGAAAACGGCGTAACGTTTTTTCAGGAGCTTGTCCTCCTCCTTTGAAGAAGGGAGGATCATAGCACGGTATGGTCCATCGAGTTCGAAGAAAATAGAGTTCTCGCTGTGTATCTCGTATTCGCCTGTTTCGAGATTAAGGTCATGATACTGATGATTTGTAAACCGGTCGTATACGAGGTGGTTGAGCATAGTACACGGATAGGAGAAGCCGATTGCTTTGCCGTTCATTAGCTTGAACTTGAAGTTTTCTGGAAACACGCCAGGAAGCATGCACCAGATACCATCCGTATCGAGCTCGAGAGGACGGCCAACCTGTTCAACCAGAGCACGCGCCATTTGAATGATAGTTGCTCCCGTTAAACAGGTGATGCCGGCCATTTCCATTGAATGCCATCTAGCTCCTTTACGCATGACATATCCATAGAAGGAGTTCAGAATACATTTGTGTGCAAGCTGAAGGGAGTCATAAATGACGATCATCTTCTTCGCCTCGTCGACCTCCGCGATGGATCCACTATTGGACTGGATCTCGTCCAGGTTTTTCTTCCATGTTTTATGCAGGCCCTTGTATTCATATCGCCTATCACGGAACGTGCGCACAGTGTTGACATAGAAGGGGTTCTCTCTCTGACAAACGATGGACTCCCGATTTTCGACTCGCGTATCCTTGGTCTTCTTATAAACTTTGCGGGAGTAGTCTCCCAGCCGCTTGTGTAGGAGTGCTGTCTGTTCAGCGTTGGTGAGGTCGTGAAAGCGGCGTTCTGTGGCACCAGGGCGTTTGGAGGGGAAGGTTTCTTGGTTGAGCGCGTGTTTGATCATGTTGAATTCGTCGCGATGAGCTGGGAAGAATTCTCCTCTCCATGCCCATTCTAGGCGTCGATCGCAAGTTTTTCCAGGTCGATTATAGTCGCAGACCGCACACATGGATTCGTCGACCATAGAGTCGGGTTGGAGCCGGTTGGATAACATAATGTTGGGGTACATGGCAGCGACATCCAAGTGGTAAATGAGCGGGTTATCGATGCGTTTGGGATTGTCTCGCATGATCTCTAACGCAGCGGTAATTTCAGCTTTGACTTCGTCGTAATTGGTAACCTGTTCGAGAGAGGACTTGGATTCCTGGACGATACAGAATTTCAGTGCAGCGTCAAGATCATCGATGAGCTGTTGGAGTGTTGAGCTTTCAAATTTTATCTGAAGGAGTATATATTACCTGTTGGACTGCGGCAGGGACAATTTTGAATTCTGTGGGAATATCACTTCGGAAGACACCAGCCTCGAGAGCTTCTACATGTCCTCCAACGTAGGTTTCTGAGGCCAGCAGATGGCCATCGTACATGTTTCCGTGAGCCTCTTCATGCCTATTTGGCATGATAATCTGACCACGATAAGCTTCTACCTGAGGGTCAAATGTGAGAAGTGAAATCTTTTTAAGAAGACAGAGTTGAATACCATCAGGAGAGTTTCACAAAGTGTACCACTTCCTTTCCGTAATACTTCATCAGGATTGAGTGGAATAATGTTGCACAATGAAAAAATGAAGGGATTGACGTATTTCATGTATAAGTAGTACGTTGCAACTGCATCGGACACTGAGTACGTTGCTAGGACTTGTGGTTGCTCGATCGCGTATCTAGGAAAAAGAGTTCATAATTTCAACAACAGCAAAAAGCCTAAAACTTACGGTGTCATGAGTTCGGGATCGAGTTCAGTTGGGTTATAACCCAATTTCGCTTTTGTCACAGCCTTGAGGCCTTGGCTTCCTTGCGGGAGGTAGGAATCGCGTTTCACCCAGCGGAAACAATCCATATGTACACAAGTTCGACTCTTGTATTCGTCCTCGGAGTCCTTGGCAAACCCAGTTTCTACAAACATGTCGATACCATTTACTTTTGCCCTCGCGTCGAGGAACGGAAAATCGAAGAAGTCGCCGTTAAAAGTGGCCATAACGGTGGGCTTGACGTCTTGAATATGGGAGAAAAAGCGTTTAATTGTCTCAGCCTGGATTACTTGGTCAACAAACGGTTAGAGCATAAGTAGAAGAAATACCTCGTTGGGTTCGTTGAAAATCGTAAAGGGTCCCTCATAACCCTCCTTGGGTGTATACTCAAAATCATCGATGTCTTCACTGATGATTTCGCGGTTAGTAATGAGATATCCCTGACCGTCAACCATGTATGAGATCATCATAACTTGGTCAATGGCTTGGTCGGGAAATTTGAGCGGTGCTTTCGTTGTTTCAATATCGTACGCCATAACGACGGGGTCAGCACGCTTAACCTTCTCTTTGAGCTGGAGGAAGGAAGGCTGCCCTGCAGAAAATGATACCGCGTACCAAAGACCAACACGGATGTCGTTATCGATTGCAACGCGAAGGTAGTAAGGGACGTCGTATTCGCGAACGTCGATAATATTGTCGCGAGGATCCTTGTCGCGTGCTCCCGGCCCTTTTGCGTGGCTTCCCGAGCCCTGATCCCATACGTCTTCATCAATCTCAATGTTCATGGATCCACCAGCCGTTGCGCTTATAACCTCAGCATAGGCATCAACGGCGTCGCGTTTCGCGCTATTGGCAAGAGCCAGGGGAAGGAGTTCGCGTCTAACGGCTAGGAGGTCCGATACATTTCGAAAATGAAGTTGAAGATAGAGCCTTCGATGACCCATGAGATGATTGGGCAGCTTGAGATCTTCCTTTCTCTCGCGTGTAATTCGACAAATGAGACCTTCGTATTTCTTGTTGAGCCATTCTTCAATAGTGGTCTCTGTTCCGGACTGGTACACGGTGAGTGATAGTAGCATTAGTGAGAGTGATTCCACCGACCTTGCATCCGATGTAGAAATATGGCTCGTATTGAAGGGTACACTTGAACATTCCACCATCATCTTGAATGAAATAGAAGTCGACACCAGACTTTCCTCCCGCATAATCAGGGTCTTTAACCAGTGTCTTTGAAATGAAGTTCAAACATATTAATTCATCGAGATCTTGAAAGGCCAGGGTCTACTCACTGGATGCATGTTGACCAGCCAACCTTCCCTGGTACCACCCTCTTGTATCCTGCCAAATCCCAGCTTCTCATCAACTTCGTCACCGAGAGCAACCTTTTCAAATCTCTCCACGAGCTGTGTTCCGTCATCTTCGCGTTTGGGTGCTCCTTCGCCTGCTTTGGCTCCTCCTCGCCCTCTTCCACGCCCACCACGCCAAGACGCTACTCTACCCCTGTATCCCCCTCTTCCTCTGTCTCCTCCACGTGCAGACGAGAGACCAAATGTACCACGACCCCGTGCCATCGTATGGCGCGTTGTCCGAGTGTCTGATGAGAAAAGGTTGGGAGTGGTTTGGAAACAATATTTTGTGACAAAACTTGTGACAGGTCGTGTTCTGATCGTGTCGGGTTTGGGCTGGTGCGCTCAACTTAAAGCTTGACAAAAGTTGCCGGAAACCCGCCGTTGTCATGATATTTTTGGTAGTACATGGGCAGAAGAAACAATGTAAGGGAGGGAAATGAAAGGGAAAAAAATAAGTAAGGTGCAAAAGAAAGTTTGTACAAGCCGTAGTCGAAAGAGTCATAACTAGTCGTGGGTCGAGATTAATAACAAAAGAGTGTGTGCGTAGGCTCAGTGACCAGACTCAGCTTTCATCCTCTTCTCTGACACTCCCTGTCAGGCCTGGCCACCTGCCACTATAACTGCCTAATTTAACACTGACACCGATGTTCCCATCAACACTTGGACGCGGTTTAAAGCTCTCTCTCCTCGCCCTCGTAGCCTTTTTGGCAATCCCTGGAGCCCCAGAGCCATTTCCTGCACTAGGATACCTAGCCCCGTAAACGCCTGACGTCATCCTAGTGCTGGCGATCGCTGACGTGCTGCAGCTCCTACCTCCCATGTACGCTGCACTGCTCGGAACTCGACCATGCCCTAACGCGTGGTGTTGAGTTCCTGGCTTAGGTATTGGCATTGCACCTGGTGTGGGGCGTGCAAATGAAGATCCGTTTGGTGTTCGTCCCGAAATTTTCGCAGGTGAAGAGGCTCTTGTTCCTGTCCCCACATTACCTCCACGATGCGATCCTAATGGTGGCCTAGCCGTAGCATAACTGGGGGTGCGCCCTTTCCCCCGGCTTACTTGGCGTGTTGGTCCTATCGGCGCGGCCTCTAGCTTCTGCCGTTTATTGGGCACTGACTGTGATGCGGAGACAGAACGGGCAGTCTTTGAACCTGGTACGTAGGAGTTACTAGAGTTGGTAGGAGGAGTGGTGGCACGAGCAGGAACCGAACCAGCTCGCGGTTTTCGTTTGTTCTCTTGATCTGTAGCACTGACCGCCTCCATGAGTAGTTGCAGTATACTTTGACCATGGACGAGGAAAGGACGCCCTGCTGCTTCTTCCCATGCAGGGATTGATACCAAAAGATCTTGTTCGAGCTTATGCAAATAGTGTTAGACGTCAGTTCACAACGACTCATGGTCCACTTACTCGTGGTTTTTCTTTGGTCACCCTTTTCCGCATCTTCTCCTCCCGTAGGAGTCTGCCCGGATCGCGACCACGACCGAGTAGTCTTGTTTGATCAGAAGCAGCAGCATCAAGCTCCTTTTCTTCCTCGCAAATATCGAAATACTTCTTGATGCCTGCTAGAAGAGGTGCCTTTTGTCTGCGTTCCTCCTTCAGCCGCCGGATCTCATCCTCGTGAATGGTCAAGAGTTCCTCAGTGTGTTCATCTTGCAATCTTCAGCACCAGCTTACACAGTGAGGCACATCGGTGCTTACCATCTGCGAAAGGAGCAAAATCTGCCCTTTCTTCATCGCCAATCATTAGGTCATCCCAAAGTTTCGTGATCTCCTCCCTTGCACTCGCCACAAACGTTCCCATTCTCTCTCTCTTCAGCTCTAACATCCTCACCAACTCCTCTTCATACTCTTTAACCGTTTCTTCGGTGCTTCCTCGATGCGCCTCCACAAAGGCGTCCATATCAGCTTCATCCACCCCTAGTCGCCTCCACAGCCCCTCTAGTTGATCGTACATTGCCTGAATGCGAGCCTCTCGTCTGCGCTTAGTTTCTTCAAGAGACGTCTGTAAATTTGCAGCCCAATTTAAAAGGCTCTGTGTGGGATCGACGTTTTGTAACCCAGTTAGGTTAGGAGAGTTTTCGGGTAGATCTTCGTTGTCTGCTTCGTCCATCCGGGCAACGAAGTTGGCAAAGATACGCAAATGATCGGATTCTGACGCAAGTGGAGCATCTTCTTCTAGGATGAAAGGAGTCATCGATCGAGTACGTGATGCTGGTGTAGGCGTTGATAAAGAGAATGGGTCATTAGATGTGGAGGGCGAAACGGAGGATGAAAATCGTTGAGATGATGTCGTCAGAGATGCACCAAGCATGTTGTTGGATGATGATGGTAGGTCATCCAGTGTAGGAGGAGCCACACCTAGTTCGCTATACAACCAGTCTATTTGGACGAATGTCACAGACAAATGTTGAAGCCGCTTGGTCTACGGTAAAGCAAAGCACTTAAGATAATAATAAAAAAGAGCAAAAAGGATTAACATACGACTTCCGCCTTTCCCCTCACAAGTTCCTTTTCCAACTTCAAAAATCTTTCCGGGGTCACATCCATATTCGGATTGGACTCTTGCGAGTTGTCACCCGCTGCGACTGCGGGTTCCAGAACATCCGGTGCAAAATATTCACTGCCCAATGTACGAGCGAGATGTTCGAGGCGATTCGTCAGAGTGGTAAGCTGCTCAAATTTCGTATGATACACCTGTTATCACGTTCAACCCACTGAGCACGAGGAGCACAAGGGAGCGCAATGGGTGCCGCTTACCTGACGAAGTTTTTCCTGATGCTCCGACACCATTTCAAATCTTCTTGGTAAGACCGACATCTTTCGTAGCTCTCCAACACTAGTCCCTGTAGCTTTGATATTTCCGCCTAAAGCTTTGGTATATCGCAGACATTCGATCTCGACAACATCACATTTCTCCATCCATTGGTCCACCTCTTTACGGCGCAATTCAATCTGACTTTCCACGCTTTGCATAAGCTGTTTTTGGAGGTCCTTCAAGTCATCCTCAAGAGCACTTGAGGGAAGGCCAAGCTGGGCATGTAAAGTCGGCAAAAGTTGGGTTTGGGTTTGTAGATGGGTATGCAACGAATTTAGCAGCGTAGTAAGAGTTGTAGAGGCCATTTGCGCCGCCATCGCGCCTGAAACCGTGTAGAAAGCAGCCTGGTCAATAGCAAAGTTAACTACTTCAACAATTCCAACAATGATGTCGCGTCAACAACCTCACGTGATCGTTCCTGGATAATCACATTCGCTCTAACAGTTCCTTGAGGCTTTGTATATAGACTATTCGCGACCAGCCTTCCAGATGATCACATGTACTATTGTTGATGGAACGTTAACTTCTACGCAACAAGACTGCATCACGCGTCTGAAACCCCAGAGAAAAATTATGTACAACCGGGGTTTATTGAACATACAGATGTTTGTTTTGCTGAACGACGTTTCTGATGAATGTCGCTCTGGAACATGTACTGCCATGCGTTAGTGTCTACGTATACACCGCCTTCTTCCGGTCATGATGCTTTTTGCTTAACTTGCTTGGTGCTACAGTCGTAGACAGTGTCGTAATAAATCTTCTGGTGAATGTTAACTCATTTTGTTTTTCACCACCGCATATCGCTGCCATAATTGTCAAAATTCGTCCAGTCATGGGTTGTTAGTCCTAGTTGTCCTGCGACGTCGGACTGTGGCTTTTTCGCACCGAACGCCGTCCTTCAAACTTTGGGCGTCCGACTTTGAAATCGGGTACGTTCCACTCTAAGCACGTATCAGATGTAAGAAACTCTCCTACACTTCGACTTATCTGAGACGGAAATAGATCTAGAATATACAGTGCGCAGCAATGACAGAAAACACAAAGATATAACGATATCAGTCTAATGCTAAAAAAACAACTCATACCTGACAGCCATTATCTCTCTTTCGATATTAATACCTGTAGGCTTGGTCCTAGGCTCCGTCGGTTCAAATTGTCCCGAGCGAGAAGCGGCCCCCACTTGGTCCACCAATCCTCGACCTTCTCCGTCGCATCATACCTAAACAACTCCATTTCGTCTCCCCAGATCGCCTTGAAAGTTGTTTCATCCATGTTATCGAATTCTCGAACCGCCATTGCCTTCCTGAGCTTAAGATCCCTCTCCTCTTGCTCCTTGCCGTGTGGTAGCGTAAGCATTATCCTTTTCCGCTTCTCCCAGCTCTGAGTCGCGAGGCACCGAGTCTGTCGTAACTCTTCATAGGCTGAAAGTAGCTGGGGGACCTGACCATACTCCTGAATCCCTGAGAAGAGAGTTCCCAAAGTCTGGGCATCTTCTATCCCTAGCGCTGTATTGTGCTGTCCGCTTGGCTGGAAAGCGACGTGAGATAACATTTGACCTCCATGCCGAGAAAGATGCTAACCAGTAATGGATGGGCAGCCTCTCCGACAAGGACTAGTCTTGCTCGATCACAAACGAAACTGTCTAGAAGCGGTCGATTTACAAGTATGTGGGGCTTGATCTTTCCTGCCATGCCCAAAAGTTTACAGACCCTGCAGAAACGGGGAAAGAAGCGAGTCGTCTAAATTTCGATAACGGGGGATGTAAGAAATTAACTGACCTTGGCTCGAATTTCTGAAGATCAAGGTGGAAGTATTCAAGGGGATATGTGTCCTGCCACTCCTCGTTGAGCTCGGGTGCATCTTCCGAGAGAGTATAACCCAGAGTCATACTGAAATCTCGACCAGAATTCTATATTATGTTGAGGGAAAGAATTTATCTCTGTTTGTGGACTTACAACAACACTCCCATGTAGCATATAACTGTCGCCAAGCCAGATAAACCACTGATAGGAGGGTGAGAAGAGATTACCTTTCATGAATTAAAAAAAAAACGTACGCCTGAATCTTCCGTTAATGTTTTTAGGTCTGCTTCCTCTTGCATCATATGGGTTGGAATCACGAAATTTAGCGTCACTTCTTTCGTCCTTATTTCCGGCACCTGTTCTCCAACAACACCGGTGCGCACAAGACTGTTAAATCCATCTGCACCAATGACCATGTCTGACGCTATCCGTTCCCCATCTTCTAGCGTGACCGAAACGGTTTCTGAGTCTACATGTGTAACCTTGGAGTTATAGCGGAACTGAACGCCCTCGTGGGCGGCCTCTTCGCACAGTAAAGCATGTAGGTCACCATGCTGTATAAGCACCAGTCAACAATAGTTGATGCGCGCGATATGGAATGGACGTACCTGTATGAATAGGAAGTCCGCCATTAGGTCTTTCAGGAACTCTTCGTGAAGCTTCATAACCGCAATTAGTGCTCCAGTTGCTCCTATCCACTGGAGATCAGATCTCAATTATGACGAACGAGCTTGGGAACCACAAGTACCATTTCGAAACACGAATTGAGTGCACCGATGACCCAGTCTATCTAATGCTGGTCCAAACCCCCATTGGTTCAATAATCTGGTCATGTTTGGTGGGCACCTGAATCGATTAATTCGTTTGGCGCCTTGGTTCGACAACATCAGACCACCAACCGTAAACCCCCGCGACTCTTTAGAGCAAATACGTCAGCATCTGTTCGCCAATGGCAATCAGCACTCACCCACGATTGCCCATCTGTCTTCTCAAGAAGTGTGACCTGGTGTCCTGCCTTCTGAAGCGCATATGCTGACGCAACACCTAGCAGAGCATGGGTGAGAAGATGCGAACTGCTTCCGTGGGAAAGACTGACTTACCTGCGATACTTCCACCCACAACCGTGATACTCAATGATATTGATGCGCGACGAGGATTAGTGACCAATTGACCTGGCATTTCGATTCAGTTCGACCGCCGTAGAGTGTTAGTGTGGAAAGGTCGCATTGTCGGACGGTTGAATCCATATATACAACGACACCTACAAAATCAGGTGGAACCATCAGACCATCGTGATGCCTCTGGCTCGCGTTGCTCAGGCACGTGGAGGCAGTGTGGGATGGAACCTAAAAGACCCGTTAGAACAAGGAAAATGTCCCAAATGTGGAGCTAGCTGATCTCATGGAGTTATTCTATGGGTCAGAAAAGGTAGTTGATAGTTGATAGTTGATATTTTACCTGGCATTTCCCGACAATCACAAGAAAAAATTCTTACCTAGGGCGCATCCGGGGCGCATCACGAGTCCCAACATGTATCAGCGTCTGGTGTATACTCACACCTACATACAACCTCTAGACAAGCGTTTCAATGATTCTGTGAAAAGATGATAAAGGTTCATGACGATTGTGGCACACTTTGCCGGTAAGACCGTGCGAGCCGCCGGCACTTCACGATTCTCGAAGGGGCTTGTATGCAGGGTCAAGGCGTCCCTTAAGTTTGTGTTAGAAAGAAGTATGGACAGATGTAAAATTCTGTGGAGGATTTGTGAGGCAGTTCCACTGATTGGTCAGTGAAAACCAATAACAGGAGAAGTCTTTTTTAAAGTTGCACAACTTTCTGTCATGCATGATTGAAATGTTGAAATTCATGTGCATGTAATCTGTTGCGAACAATTGCCACCCACAATGAACTCCGGGGTCGGAAGAATTGTTTCAATTATCCTATTCGAGCAAGAGCATAAGGTGTCCTCCTAACTTCAGAATGTACAAGTGTCTTCGTGGCGTAAGCTGTCGATGTGGACTCGTAAGGCAGGAAGATAGGTGATAATAAACAGTAATCATATGTATTCTATTATAGTACATTTAAAAGGATACAGCAGTACTGCATCAAATAATGCTGCATGACACATTGTATGTCAACAGCAAGCTATTTTACGAGAAGGGTCCTTCATAGGTATTTCAATGAGCTTATGTAGTCCGTCGATAGGCTGTTCCATATGCTAGAGCTTTCATAGTTTATGGGTACCCCTTCGCTTAGCGAGCGCCCTGCGGGCGAGGAAGTGGCATGTTGCTCCTGCAATCGTCACAACCTATACATCCTGTCAGTACAGATGTTAATAAATAGTCAAAGAAACGCAGACTGACGGCAGCAAAGATTAGGGGCTGGTGCCACTTATAGTGAGGCGGCGACAAGAGTGCCCCAGCAATAGGGTTTCCTGTGAGGAGAGCAAAAGCTAATGTGAAAGATAGAAGTCCCATCCGAATCCTAATATGAAATATGATGGATGAGTAATAAACGCAAGACAACGAGAGCCCGCACATACCCGAGATCAGAGAAGTCCTTCCGAGAGATAAATGATGCTGCAGCTGGAGTCACGACTGACACGACTGAAAACGAAAGTTCATCAGGGCTGTGTCGTCTCGTGAAGAGGAAAACTGAAAGACCTCCTCCTGAAAAGAACCCATAAAAGATACCAAACACGACTGCACCTCCTACGCTCGATGCACCGAACATTGCGAAGACCAAGGCACCTGTGATTAAACCTGAGGGTATGATGACTTTATAATAATAATAGTTAGGCCATGTTAGATGTAAACCGTATGACAACACACCGTTTAATGGCCCATACATGTCTGCTAGGAAGTTTGGCACTGTACGCCCAAAAATGGAAGCGGCGTTCATCACGGTGAGCTATTGGGAAACATGTTATACGCCAACGAAAGGAGATGTGCAGAGAGGAATTTCGCCTACAGTATACTTGACAAATGTCGAGGGTACCCCGTGAAGAGCAGCATAAAGCTGAAGATAGAAGACTACGGAGTGAGAGGATATTTAGTCAAGTGGACTGACGTAGGTGTACCTATCGACACGTACAGGGAACAAAGACCCCCCAAAACACCTAAAACGCCCGTTAATGAAGAAGTCAGCATTCATCTCTGTAATAAGTGTAGCGATAGCATGCACCAAGAACGAGCCGAGTACGAAAAGAAGATAGGGACCATCGGTTATGACTTCCTTAAGAATTGATCCCCCCTCATTTCCCCGCCGCTTAGGCGGTAGTCCAGCCCTCATGATCGAATTTGCAATTATGAGGAGTCCCAAGTCCATGAACGCGACCGCTCTGGAAGAGCTTTGTAAGTCCTGTAGCTGACTTATATCAAATTGCATACCTGACACCCATTCCAAATCCAGAAGCCCTCGTAAACACATTGTTCAAGAGAACTGGATAAACACATCCTCCAATACTGGAACCTGTTGAAGTGAGGTAAGGCCTGCTCCATAATTGGGGATAGATACAAAAGTGCGATTCACCTGAAATGACAAAGCCCATTGCAATTGAACGACGCCTTCTGAAATAGTGCGAAGTGACTTGCAAAGATGGCAGGAACATGAGGCCCATTCCAATGCCCATACCGACTCCCTGTGCAAGAAAGTTTTGGTAGTAATGATGTGGCTTCACCAACGACAACATGAATATTCTGAATGGGGTCAGTAACTGTTGAACAATGTCACAATGCAGAAGTAAAGAACTTACGAAAATAGATAAATCACGGAACCGCTGATAATACAATGGTGGAAATAGCCCGCATCGAAAAGCCTTCCGGCTGGTAGGCCCATAGCAAATACGAAGAAAACCTGAACAGACCCTATCCAACTAATCGAGGATGGAGTGTGTTCATTAAGAGATATCCTCTGTAGGAACGACTCCTGAATAAACCAGCACGGCAGTAATGAATAGAGCCTTACAGTGTAATAGTCCTGGTATACACCGAAAGACTGAACGACTCCAAACGTGCAGAAGGTGACCATAGTACTGAAGAAATAGTTTGAGAAAATCGAAGAAATCGGTGGTGAAGGAACAGTCACACCCTCCCAAAACGGTAAGCCACGCTTTCAATCCACCTTCAGGGAAGACCGGAGGGTTCACCAACGTCGTTGGCGTAGGAGGTGTATCCAGGTCCTCTTTGGTAGTTCCAAGAGAGTTCGTAGGAGAATTGAGGCCCTGCTCACCAAGTTCGTGAGCGGGATGTTGAGAGGCAGTCGTGACGTCGAGGGCTGCCTTCCCAGACATGGTCGTGGTAGAGGAGAGAACGAAGTTGCTTGCGCTTTGTATGCATGTTAGACGTATCAAGAAGCACGAGTGTAAAAGGGGTCTTGCAAGAAAGTTCCCCGAGATCTGGACGGCAAGCCATCGGCAAGCAGCTTCTGTCGGTAGGGCTCTATACTTATCCTGCTCCCAGCCCGAAAAAGAACGTCCCTGCCACCTGATAAGTTGACCTCATGCGAGAATACGAGCGATCTCACGCCTTTTTGGCATCGCTTGATGTATCCAGTAGTACATCTGTCAAAGTATGCAGATCATAGTTGCTGGAAACGTGTTTTTGGCTTAGCCATTAAGTCGCGTTCATGCGGGACCGCGTTTGGTATGGTAATAACTTTTGCGTAAGATCCTGGGGAAGGGACTTTGCAAAAGATTGGGTGATAACGTAGCTCAAAGTGGTTAAGGTCCCACGCACTTTCACAGCACCGTTTTGGAGCGAATCGTTCATGTGATCCACAGACAACCAGAAATGTGGAAGAGTCACTCAGAGTCAACTATTCAAGTGAAAATTGCCATTATTCGCGTTGAAGAAGCGACTCGACTGAGGCCAAGCCCCGGCAATTCGGATGTTTTCACGAGGAGGAATTCTTATAACGGTTTTCCTTTCGAATCAGACGTTGAAAGAGGAATCCACCATCATGTGGGGTCTTGAACAGTGTAGGCGCCATGTCTTGAGGACAGCCATGGAAGGGGTAAGATTGGGAGATGAAAAATCCGGCCAAAGTCCGGCCAAAGTCCGGCCAACACCGGCGCGGAGCTAACGTTAACTCTGTAGTGACGATCATTTTCCATTACTTACCATTTTTCTTTGATTTTCTTTCCAAAAACGCAATATGTTATGCTCTCTTTGATGCGGGCCACCAGCCGATCGCGAAAAGTGGCTTACTTCTTCATCCCCAGTATCTTCACAACTTGGGAAGAAATTTTGTCAATTATGCGGGCTCCTTTAGCATACACGTACACCCGCCAGCTTGAGCGAGTCCACTGAAATGCTGTAATAGTATTTTGTTATTACTCCTCATCCATTCACGAAGCATTCAAGGGTTTGTGGATTTTCAATTCTTGGACTTGAATGGCAGCTTGCGATACACTCCAAACTGTGTGTCCCGAATGGAGCGGCTACGTTCCGCTGAATGCTGTTTCTTGGCATTTTACCTGTTTGGAAGGAGAAAAAGTTAATTCCAACGCAGATGCCAGTTCTCACCACAGTCACGCGAAGAATTTTCCAAAGCGAAGGTGTGCGGTTCAAGCTTCTTACGACATCCACGCACAAATTTTCCAGCCTGCAATCTCCCGATCAAGTTTATGTTCCTAGCTGGCGCCTACATCTTGGGCAAGCAATTACTTGCCGATCTTTTTATCTGGGATCGATCGGCAGAACTGTCCTCTTCCAGACCAGAAATCACGCTGATGCGCACGACTGCATGTTTCCCAACCGTTCTGGGAAACCAATCCTGCATGATCCATTCGTTCTCATAGGGCATACCAGATATCGGGGTCCTGAGGCTATCCCGAAAAGGATTTTCCGTAACCAGATAAAAGCGCAGAGGATGAGGACTCTCAAGTGTTCACTCTGTCATGGCAAGCCAACTTTACCTCCACCCGCTCTTCCAGACTAAAGTCGAACTTCTGTCGGCTGACGAGCGTGTCGCACTTTCCTATCAGCGAGCACGACTCCTTCTGCAAACGTATAGTTCGTGTCGTGTCTTCTTCTCTCGATGTCCTACTTGTTGCTCACAGCCTTCCTCGATAGGACTGACGTCATCGGACGTACAACACTGTTCTACGAAATTTTGGTCGATGATGATGGACCCCATTTGTTCCTTGGACATTGCAATGTTCACCATTATCGCAGCACATGTTGGACTTACCATTGGTACCCTCTCTCGGCACCTGAAGAAACGGCCGGATTTCAAACCTTTGGTGGATCGAATGTTGCGTTTCGATACCGTCGGAATATACCTCCTTACAGAACGTGGACACGGTCTCGATGCTTTCAACATCGAAACAACTGCAACTAAGACCTCCGATGGCTACATACTTCACACACCGCGCGAAGAAGCCGCTAAGTAAGTGAGGAATCCATGCAGCTATTTCCGACATTAATGTCGTTACAGATTCATGCCCGCCTCCACACCTGCATTTGGCATTCCCAAGGTCGCGCTGGTCATGGCCCGACTGATAGTCGATGGTCGCGACCACGGGTCTCGTTTCTTCGTCACGCCGATTTGCAACGAACGCGAGATGTACCATGGAGTCCGTTCTGTTCGCCTTCCTCCCCGTAGCGGTACCGGTCCACTTGACTTCTCGATAACAAGCTTTGACCACGTTTACCTTCCGGCGACGGCTCTTGTCGCTTCCGATATCCTTGACTATGCAACTCCTTCCCGATCGCTTGAAGCATGGTGGGACGAAATATGGCGGATCCAACTTGGGACAATGGCAGTCCCAGCTCCATGGATCTCGGCAATCAAGACTGTGGCTTACATTGGGGGACGCTATTCGATGCATCGCTCCTTGGTAGGCAAACGCGCTGAACCAGTTCCTATTATCAGCTTTCGAACACAGCAGTGGCCCATTGTCCATGCTACAGCCGTGGGAATGGTCATGGCGAATTGGTTCCCAAGCATTGTTGAACAAGCAATGAACAAGACGGCCGACCACCGAGTTCGACATGCTTTGACAGTCATAACAAAAGCTACAATATGTCGTCATTTCCAGCGCTGTGTCCCGGAAGTTGCGGAGCGCTGTGGGGCTCAAGGAACTTTCGAACACAACTACATGGCACGCATAGAGGTAAGGACAATCCCGAATAGATGTGCTCATGCTCACGTCTGATCTCAGAATGACGGGAAAGGTGTCATTATTGCTGAAGGAGACGTTCTCACTTTATGCATCCGGCTTTTTTCTGAGTTGCTCCAAAAACGATACACTGTTCCCATGCCTAATGCGGACGAATCTCTTCTCGCGCTCCATGCGTCTTCGCTTCTGGAAGAGAATATTGCCCTCCTCCAAAGCATTGGTGGCGATTATCGTAGCGATGAGTTCAATGCCTTGATCCTCCCCCAATCTCAAGCTGTCGTGGAGGCGATGGGACATGCTCTCGCCTATTCCGCGGCCCTCCGTTCAAATCTCCCTCAACCCATTCTAGATGTCTACGAATGTGCCGTGATACGCCAGGACCCTGCATGGTACTCAGAACAAGGTGGTCTTTCCAGACTAGATCAACGGCGCCGCGAAGATACTGCAGTATCGGCGATGCTACCCAACCTATCTTTGTATCTGGAACAACTTGATATTGCAAAATACGTTCAGGCACCGATAGTGACGGACGCTGGCTGGAAAGACTATTTGGCAAAGCTACCTATTTACTCCGGTAACGCCGTCCCCAACCCAGAGTTCATCCAAGCCATGTTATAGTTGGTGCGACCCTTCACTTGTCTGGTCTTACCGCCACCTCCTGACCAGTCTTCAGACGCATGGAGGATCCACCACTGCTCCGCATATGATACCCACTCACCTTCTGATACTCTCTATCTATGTCGTATTTATATGCTAAGGACGGCCGGATGCTACTGAGGTTAGAGTAGCACATGAACATCAAAAGATGTATCAATATATATCTAAATTTCACGAATGCAAATTCTTCCAACACTACTGATACAAAGGCTCTGAGAGAAACGCAAACTATCCTGGATCAGTTTCTGGACTCTCCTATTGATAATAAGCAGGTGTTACTGGTCAGCAATGATCCAACCGATAACGGGCACACCCTTTCCTGATCAGCAATGAAGGTGGGAGCAAGAAGTAAATTCACGTTCTGCGATACACATATCTGTGCCTCAATGGAGATATTCTCAGATGTATCATACATCATAAAAATACACGGCTGTATTAGCGTCAGCGACAGTACACGTGGAGCATTTTGGAGCACAGAAAGCTTTGGTAGGCAGGGAGTCGTCAGGTCCGACTCGGGGATCAGTAATGTCTTCAGTACGACAGCAAACCACGAGGTTTTAAACAGGTTTTAAATATTGAATGTCAAAACTTAGAATATTAAGGCTTGAATCTCAGGATCTGCGCCTACAGGTTTATGATAGTTCTATGCATGGCACGAATCTGGCCTCTTGAAGCATTGTATGTTCATCCAAATAGTCATCAACTGGCCGCTTGAAAGTGTTAGCCACAAACTGGAAGATACTTAGCGAGTTGATCCACCATATTATCCTGAAAAGCACATCCTCGTACATGTGATGTGAACGAACATTCTGAATTTTTCTGTTCGCTAATCCAAATGAAGATAACCAACTTGCGAGTTGACAGTGCGGAACCCAAGTGTCGACTTCCGATTCAAGGAGTCTCCCTTCGGATGATGGACCATCACGGCGGCGATCGTCTAAGCCAGCCGACGCCCCAGGATAAAGCGTCAAATCAGAACAGTGAACTTTTCGAAAATATTTATTTCCGGCCTTTATTTGTAGCCTCGGTGAACGATGCGAAGAACTGCCTGACATCAGACTCGCAGACGACTTTCCCTTCTTGCGCAAATGGTCGAAGATACTTGACGAGATCGTCCCTGTATCAGGCAGCAGATAGATAGATTCAGAAGACAATCAACATGCGCAGAAGGTTGTTCATCGAACCGCATGTCATTGAACGCGTGTATTCCGTCTATTGCCCTGTCACGCGGAACACGCCCCAGAGCGCGCATGCCAAGTTCTTCCAGAGAAAGGCCTAAACGCAAGATCAATACGAGTTGACAACTAGAAGACGAGGACTACGAAACAATCGGGGTCCGATCGCCGTGGCATCCCAAAATATACAAAGATACGCCTACCTGAATCCGGGTCTTCAGGAGGCTCATAGGTCACCTCCTCTTCAAGAAGGCATGGGGTCGCCTCGAGGGAAGGCAGGCACTGAAAAGAGGAAATGCCATCAACATTTCGCTTGAGGGTGAGAATGAAGCAAATTGACCCACAGAAGAACAATGACACCATTGCTCCCGAAAGCCCTCCGACAAGAAGAGATCGCCTGTACCCATAGAAGTCTTAGACGGAGAATCCAGTTGCGCGTAAATTGTTTGGGCGATATCGTTCATTGGGGGTGCGAGGCATGTTACGATGGTTTCAGAGATTTGTAGGTCTCCTCGCAGTCGCTTTGCTTCCGGAGACTCTACACTTGAAGGGGAAAGTGGACGCTTACTCCCTGCTGTTAGCGTCGTATCGACGTTATCCGATTCATCAATGCTGACGGAGATTTCTCTGGTTGGTGTCTCTTTTAGGAGACGCCTCCAAGGTTCCGTGGGAGCATCCCTTACAACCATCGTAATGCCTGGTGTGCCCGCCCATCTCATGAGAGTCTTGTTCTTAGAAACGCATGACCCACAAATGAAAGATTCGTATTCAGTACCGGTAATGAGGCCTGGTGGAAGGTCTGCCGATTCCTCAGACGGAGAATCGTCATCGTGTTCCTCTTCAGTACATTCCGACAGTTCCGGGAGGGGCACAGGAGAAGGTTTTCTTGAAGGTGGACGTTCCCGAAGATTGCAGCACGACTCGTGGAACCAGTCCTGAAAAGATGATTTGACTAGTTGACTTCTTGCAGAGAACGTTGCCAGACCTCGCAAATCAAGCATTGGATCATTGTTTCCTGTTCTGTTCTCGCATCGTACGGCCGACCGCACCGGCAGAACTCAGCGTTGAAATTTGGCCCGTAGGCGTTTGTCGCGTTCTCCTGTTCTAGATTCTTGTGCAAGGTACACGGGCGCGCAAGAGAAACAGTTGGGCAGTCGCAACGGAATTTACGCTTCGGAAACCTAAGTGGAGATCTCGTCGGAGAGATGCGTAGTTGAAGCGATGAAACGTACAACTCGATCTGCTCATGCTGTGTATGACAAGCAATTGAGCACGCTGAACAAAGTCCACGTGGTTCTGCGCATGTTGTACAGAGATAGACCGCTTGTCTTATTGAAATGGCTGTAATCAGAGGCAAACGGCCTGGTATGTGGATACCCACCTGATGTGACCCAACGCGTAGGTACATTTCGAAAATTCATGGGGTAGAGCAAGTGATGCCTCCTGAAGGAGCTCGTCTTGAGATGCAACATAGTCCGCCAAAGTTTCAATCATTATTCAAAACCTCCTACACGCCTTGAAATAGTTGGGCAGATACGACAGTTGACCAATTGACCTGGAACACATGGTGCGACACGTCAATTAGCGTTTCCTATTAGAAGAGACAGGTACAAGGAATTACTTTAATCAATTCAGAGAGCTGAGAACTGATTTTTTACTAATACAGAAAGAATTGCTTAGGACTGGTTGTGGACCGTGGTGTGGTTGGAAGCAAGTTGTAAGCTATAACTTCGATGTGTTGTTGTTTGGTAGAAGCCTTCCCGGCCCGGCTCCTAACTAACTAGTACTATCATCTAAGCAGTAGCATCTCTTAACGTTCCGTCCTGCTTTCTTCCGTCAATCTTCCTGGTGTCATACCCCACAGGCCCTTAACCAGCCAATATCTGAGACCGGACTGATCTTGTACAGTGAAACGTTCTGTAAAGTCCCAGATAAGTTTAGGCCCGTGAAAGCCACGAAAAGTACAGCAACATAATGCCAGGAACAGTCGATATATCCTCTTCCAAGACCCCTGCGAATGGCCCAGATCCCATTCTGCTTACCCTATTCGCAAACCGCTTCATGAGCGTCGCCGAGGCCATGGGTCGATCTTTACAGCAAACTGCTATCAGCACCAACATCAAGGAGCGACTTGACTTCTCCTGTGCATTATTCGCCCCTGATGGAGATCTGGTGGCAAATGCACCCTTCATTCCTATCCATTTGGGGTCAATGAGTTTGTAAGTTTATTATACGTTGCCACGTTCTACTTTCCTGACCTAACTGTTTGATAGCGCGGTTAAATATCAAATGAAACTTCATAGTGCGACCCTGAAAGAGGGTGATGTGCTAATGACCAATTCACCACATGCTGGAGGCTCGTACGTCCGGTGATTTAATCGTAAAGCTCACAAGAGATGATGAATACCTCCATAGGCATCTTCCTGACATCACTATAATTACACCAGTATTTGATTCTCAAACTAGGAAGATAATATTTTTCACTGCGTCGCGCGGACATCATGCTGATATCGGGGGCATCTTGCCGGGGTCTATGCCACCTACCTCTGTCAATATATTTGAGGAAGGCGCCGAAATCGAGAGTTTCAAGATCGTCGACGGGGGGGTGTTTGACCACGATGGTTTAGTGGAGTATATGGTTGAAAGGCCTAGCCAATATCCTGGCAGCTCTGGATGTAGAAATATTCGGGATGTCGAGAGCGACCTCAAGGCAGTACGTTTGCTAAACTTAAAGTTGAGACGAGCATGCTTCAACCCCTTTATTTTAGCAAATTGCTGCAAATCACAAAGGAATTCAACTAATCCATGCAAGTATGTCATCATTCAGGAGGTCGTATTTTAAAGGCCTCATGTGCTGATGTGTTTTCTAACTTAGTTGTCGAGGATTACGGCCTTTCTACTGTTCAAGAATACATGTATCATATCCGGGCTAATGCCGAAATGTCCGTGCGTAATCTCCTGCGAGATGTAGCCAAACGAGCAGGTTCCAACGTGCTGAGTGCAATTGACTACCTCGACGATGGTTCCCCTGTAAACATGTTTCTTCAACTCCCGAATTATATTATGGAAACTTAGCCTCTACAGATCTGCCTTCGTGTCGAAATCAATGAGACCGATGGCTCTGCTGTGTTCGACTTCAACGGCACAGGCTACGAAGTGCGCGGCAACCTCAATGCCCCAATTTCTGTAGTCCACTCAGCCGTCATTTACTGCATGCGAGCAATGCTCGATCTAGACATTCCGCTAAATGCCGGGTGTCTCGTACCCCTAGAAAGTGCGTTCAAATTCATACCATGTGAACCCAAATGAAGCTGATAGAGCCAGTTAAAATTCCACAAAAGTCTTTCCTTTCACCTTCACGTACAGCTGCCGTCTGTGGCGGAAACGTGCTTACATCGCAACGAATTGTGGACGTCGTTCTCAAGGCCTTCCACGCTGCTGCTGCAAGTCAAGGATGCACAAAGTAAGGAAACTTTGCGTTTGACATTTTTGTGTCACTAACATGCCAAACTCAGCAACCTAACATTTGGCACCGGTGGCAAAAATAAGGATGGGAAAGCCGTCGCCGGGTGGGGATACTATGAGGTACGGACTAAAAATGACTTATCCCCCTTATCATCTCGCTGACAGACTTGTTCCAAAAGACCATCGCAGGTGGTTCAGGAGCAGGGCCGTCCTGGCATGGGACAGATGGTGTCCATACTCACATAACCAATACGCGCATTGGTGACGTCGAAATCTTGGAGCGTCGCTACCCAGTGATGCTTCATCAATTCGGTTTGCGCCACGGTTCTGCGGGATTAGGCAAATGGCACGGTGGCGAGGGCGTGGTCCGTGACATCGAGTTCTTGGAACCTATGCAAGTATCGATCCTTTCTGAGGTGCGTGACAGCGGTCCTTCCTCGAATGCATCACCAATTGAATAGTCTTATCTTTTTCCGTATACTAGCGGCGCACACGGCAGCCATACGGTATGGAAGGCGGAGGCCCGGGTGCCCTAGGACGGAACACCTGGGTTAAACAACTTCGCGCGGAAGACGGAGACCTCGACCCCCGCGTGATATCTAGTGACACACTCACGCGTGAGATCAACATTGGTGGGAAGGCCACGGTGTGGATGGGAAAGGGAGATCGTTTGGTCATCGAGACACCCGGAGGTGGTGGTTGGGGTGAGGATGAGGATGCCATCCATGGAAAGAAAGACCCAGCTGCTCATATCAAGGCATGGGAACCAAGGGGATCTTTCGCGGAACGGGCTGCTGCACAAGCCGGATTCTGATGTCTTTTTCGTTTGAAGTTAAGGCTCTTGTTTAGATGTATATTTCTCCGAATGTATGTCATGACATACGAACTTCTCTTCTTTCTCTCTGGCCCTTCATCATTAGGTGTGTTGTTAAGATAGTGAAGCTGGGAATCACTCCGTCAACCGGTGACTAACTAGGCGAGGTTTGGAGTGGGGCCAAGATGGCGGTAGAGTCAAGTTTGAAGCAATTTCCACCGGTCTGATCATCTTGTGCCGAGGAACGAGCGTACGTACACACCACATCCAGATAATCTCATTTCTTCCGAATGAAGGATTCTCACGTCCTGGAGCCATCGCCAAAATCCTGGGTACGGTTGATTACAAGTAAAGCTGAGTGTCCGAGCAGACAGATAAGAAGATCACCACAAGGCTTCCCTGATCTATGATGGATTATGTCTCTTAGTCGCTCTTACATTCTACGGCTTTTTGTGGATGAACCGTCTCTTAGGGATCTAGTAGTTCCCCGTCGAGTACTCGTGGAAGCAAGCCAACACTTAATAGACTCTCTGCGGCGGAAACTAGTACAGATTTGACCAAGCCCAAACCAAGTCTTCAATCTGACTCATCGGTAACATTCACATGTTGTGACCCAACTATATTTTAGTCGATCAGAAGCTCTAGATGATTGAAGATGCCTGATGAGATGTTTGTGCGTCCGTAGTATAGTTGATCTATGTTGGATATATACCCGGGAAGCACGGAGTTCAATGGATGGATATACAAACAGCGCCCGAGGCTGTCTAAAATCGTCTAATGAGTTTAATAGGCTTTGAATGGTCCGAAGCTAGTGCAGTGACAGGAAAGACTTTGGCTTGAGCGACTCACAGTTGCAAACTTGACTACCAGCATCAATTTGGAAGGACAGTGGCGGACAAAGGAGTCACCAAATTTGAATACAAATGAATTCCAAGCCCGTAATTAAAGAACGGAACTGAATTCAAACCAAAGATAAAGTCCCAGAAATGTATCCTTTTCGTAACAGGCTGTCTAACCTGGAGAAGAGGGGCCCCACACAGACCACCTAGATAAAGAAGGCTCTGTTCGAGAGGTCGCTACACTAGCGTTAAGTCCTTTGAGATTAAAATATTAAAAGTTTACGTGTCCGGACTTAGTCCAGACTCCAATGATAGAGGTAGTCTCCAAGAAGCGAGCTCTCGCCAAGATCAATGTGTGAGCAACCGTATTCTACATATGTGGCATTCATATTGGACACACAGAGAATCGCTGCGCGAGTTCGTCATATTGCATCCCAACTAACCTCGAAAGCTATAGCAGCATGTATGAGCAGAGCACCCGTAGAACTCGTGTCCACAAGGAATGAAGCTTAAGAACCTTGATTCACGGCATTTGCCGCGCATTTTTGAACCTCGCATTGAATTTCGCCGGGATGCCGATCGGAAGGAAGGAGGGGCTTTAAGTCATCTTTAATGACCTCAATCTATTGGAATGACTTCAATTCGGGCATTTCGTTAACTACCCAGTTGGACATATGGCCAGCCGTCCCGCGTCATCTTCTTCTGCAGTAGTGCACCCATTCGCAAATACTAAGTCCCAGCTTGAATTAATACCTTCCAAAATTGACGTTGAGGAGGAGTCAAGGCTTTACGACGAGCTTACTCATGTAAGTTTTCCTTACATTGACTTTCAGAGTATGTTCTAATGATATCTTCAATGATTAGGACGATGATCATGACACACGCTCCATAGCAAGCAATCCAATATCTTCGAACTTCCGAGGACCTCCATCTGTCTTTTCAGATATTTGGTTGCAGGATAATTCAGGCTCAAAGGAGACCTTGGCTTTCGCACAGGATGTAAAAATTAGCGGTTGGACCAATGTTGGGGATAAGCCGGAAGGAGGATATATAGGTGAGCTGAGTCTTTGTTCAGTCGTCGTTTGAACTCTCCTCGATGTTGTCATTTTCTAGTTTATGATTGTGCGATACGGACCAAAGAGGTACGCATCGTTCACAACAAGTATCCTGCTTATAGTTATGAATCCCTCTTTATAGGGAACCACAATACATGCCCACAAACGATACAGTGACTTCGACGAACTGGGGTGTGCTCTTATGCGTACACTTCCTGTATGTGTTCCTCGCGATCTCCATGACAAGAACAAACTTTGACACACGCTGCTTGCAGCGTTCGCAAAGACGCTTCGTCCCCGCCCTTCCTCCAAAATCGCCGCTATCGCGGTATCGCCCAGCATTCTTAGACCGGCGGCGGCGACTGCTTCAGTCGTGGCTTGCAGCAGTACTCCTCCATCCGGATGTCGGAGGGTCTGAGGCTGTAAGGCTATGGGTTATGAGCTGACAGAACATATCTATCATGTTGCAGATGCATTTCATTGAATGTATTGTATATTTTTTGGGTAGTTGGATTTCATGTACTACACCATCATAATCCTCTGTACTGTTGGGCAAAACTATAGGAATTATATGACCTACGTATATTAGGCGACTGCACATACTGAACCATCAGTCATAATCACGGCTGAGCTTAGAATTTGGCCATCAAGAACCAAGATCTTCTCTTGATCAACCATGACCACTACACCGTCGTCAACTTCACAACTTGCCATTCCCTTACACGTCTCGTATATCAAAGCACTTGGTGAAGTATGTATTTAGTACTTCTCTGCTCTCTGCTCATACCTGAAATGACTTAAATCAATCAACAGAACAAAGATGATCTTACTTACCACCTCACTGCGCATCTACGTCTAAACGCGGTCTACTGGGGACTAACTGCGCTGTGCATTATGGGCAACAAGGACGCTCTCGACCGTCAAGAGACGATTGACTTCGTGATGAGCTGCTGGGATGATGAGGCAGGTTTGCACTTTCAGTATTTCGTTTCTTTGCCCTCGTTTCCACTTCGCAAGCTCATTATCCGACTGTGAATATTGTATTAATATCAGACTTCTTGTAGGTGCCTTTGGAGCTCATCCAGACCATGACGCGCACATTCACCCCACGCTGAGTGCCATTCAAATTCTCCTTATGCACGACGCACTAGACCTGATCGACATCCCTCGTGTCACCAAATGTACGACTCGACCCCTCCTCCGAATTAAGATGAAATACTCACTTCTGTTTCTCTCTAGTCATTCTCTCTCTCCATCAGCCTTCGGGTGTCTTCGCTGGCGACTCGTTCGGTGAAATCGACACGCGTTTCCTTTATTGCGCAGTCAGCGCCCTCTCTCTTCTTGGGCAACTGCATCTCCTCGACGGTGAGCCTAAGGAACGCACAGTTCAATACATAGTGCGGTGTAGGAACTTCGATGGTGGCTTTGGGAGTATTGTGGGAGCAGAGAGCCATGCTGCACAAGGTCTATCTGCCTCCTGCCATGTGAGAAGAGTATGCTGACATTTTCAACTTGTAAATCAGTATTTGTTTGCGTGGCGGCGTTGGCGATTCTAGACAGGCTTGACGTGATAGACATGGAGACCCTTGGTTGGTGGTTGTGTGAGCGCCAGCTACCGAATGGAGGGCTAAACGGGCGGCCGGAGAAGCTAGAGGATGTGCGTTTTTGCCCTTCTCTTCCTTCAGTTCGAAATCTGATGCCCCTCTAAATATTTAATCAGGTATGCTACAGCTTTTGGGTACTTTCTGCCATGGCGATCCTTGAAAAGATACCTTGGATTGATGCTGATAAGCTGATATCTTTCATTCTCTCGGCGCAGGTACATCTTCAATCTTCCTTAATAGTGCCTTTAATTTCTAATGCTGAACTACTAAATAGGACCTTGAAGGGGGTGGAATCGCAGACCGTCCAGGAGACATGGTTGACGTCTTCCATACACACTTTGGCGTTGCGGGTGCGCACATTCTTTTTATTACCTATATAATTCTTTATTTATATCTGCGCCCACAAGGACTCTCCCTGCTGGGCTATCCGAGCCTAGTGGACCTTGACCCAGTGTACTGCATGCCTGCGAGCGTGATTGAGGCGAGGGGCTTGCGAAAGCAATGGAGAGCACTTGAGAGGCGTACGAGTTAAAAAGGTTCAACGTTCAGCGGTAATCAAGGTTATGTCTCAACTAATGAGCTGTATGCGTATGCATCTGTCAAGAGCATGTTGCCAGTACTAAGTATACTGAACTGAACGCTCGTTTTAACAGCTAGTGTTGAAATTAATGGGTTGATCTTTAAAGTCCCAAATTTTTCCATTTGACATCTTGTTTCGTTCGATGCGCTGTTCCCTTGAATGAATGAACGAGGAAGGGACATGTGTGGAGAGAGCGGAAAACCTAGCGCTTCTTTGTATCTCTGCCTCGTCGATCTAAGCGCTGAAATAAAAAGAGCGCCTTTCGACTCACGCTTTGCTTATCACAACCAAGACGCCTCATTAATGCCTTCCTCCGATCTTCCCTCCGATCCAAGCGGAAAGAGTCCATTAGAGACATCCAAAATTTGTATGTCCTTCCTGCTCAAAATCTCGACGATAAAACTCATTTCTATCGTGCCCTTCCCAGTCAATGCGCTTGACGCAGATGTAATCTTTGGATCCAGTGATAATATGTTATTCCACGTTCATCGAAGGAATCTAGAGGTGCATGCAGCAGCCTTCCCAGGGTCTGAAATCGAAACTGAAGGAGAAATAGTATCCCTTACTGAGGACTCCTCGACTCTCGAGGCCCTTTTCCAGTTCATCTATCCTCGTCGACACCTGATTTCGAGCTTATGCCCTTCGAGGAACTATACAAGTTGACCGAAGCCGCCGAAAAATATGAATCTTATGGCGTTATGAATGCTTGTAAGACGCATCTCAAGTACGTTATAGGTTGGAATCTGGAATAGATTCCCTCTTGACATTTTTCCTTTTAATGAAGGCACAAGTTCGTGAACGACCATCCAGCTCAGATGCTGAACTATGCCTGCAAGCACGATTACCCTGACATTATGGATATGGCTGGGCCTGCTTTGCTTGACGAACGCCTGGATGAACATGTGCTCATTTCATTGCCGAAGCTACTTATTCCTAGGGTGAGGCCTCAGTATACGAATGGTTTGATGCCGGCTTCCACTGAATAGTTGTCGAAGCAAGGGTCGCTACCAACAGTGCTGGAGCGACGCGGTCTTCAACAAATTAGTTGGAATGCGTGTACCAATGAAGTGCCAGTATAATTGCAATGTTTTCACTGAGCATGTGGATCCTCTAGTTGGCGTGCTCTGGGCCGGACTGGGCCACAAACGGTCTCGAAAGTCTATTTCTCAATTCTTCCTGGGTGCCAGTGTTCCAGGGAGTTATTCAATCACCTGGCGTTACGGGCATCCATATCAAAAGCCCATCCAGGACACGGTTAGTTTAGAAACTAAACTGGATTCTATCACTATCCCTGAAATTACTACATTTTTTTCGAAGTGTTCTTTGTAAATGCACTATGTCGTCGATTCCGCTAGTAGTACTCAATGCACTTTCAAATTTCATTGTCAATCCCACTGATGACCAGTTAACTCCTCGTATTATCTCTACACCACGATGCACCACCAGTACACCTTCTAGCCTCGTGGATATAAACAAAATCAGTTTTTGGTGAATCGGTCGATCTTCATTGGTCGCTGGCGACGCAGGTGCACAACGCTAACACTTCCTCGACATCTTCTCATCAATGTGCCTCTGTCTCTGGGGAATAAATGGGTCATTATTTTCCTGGATTTTCATTCTTGACGAAAATTTCCGAGATTGTCGCCCTACCCTTTGTTTGAGGAGTAGATAACAGGTACTTAATCTTATCTCTTTCATTTTCTTCTCCCCTTATTTACCTTTATTTCGCGTATTCATTCCTTTAGGTATAGCCACGAGTGTCAACAAGGAGACTTATCTTCTCTTTCTACGATCTCACTGCAAGCAGGCACACATTCTTCCTTTTTCCCTTTCCTTTTCTTACGTTTTCTCACTACGCACTCGCATACCATTTTTTATACTTACGCGTTGTTTTTCGTTTATCACGAGTCAGGGTCCTTAAATGTCTTTCTACGTGCTCAGGCTCACGTGAAAACTCGAAGAGAGTCCAAAATTTGTATGTACACGGCTGCTCAAAATTTCGATGAATCTGATACCCTCTCCTAGTTAATTAATTTTTTTCAAAACCAGTGTCAATTCAGTGATATTTCACGTTCATCGAAGGAACAAGAAATGCACGCAGCAGCCTTCCCATTATCTGAATTCGATACCAAGGGATAAGTTGTATTCCTTTGAAAATTCCTCGACCGTGACTCTCAAAACCCTTTCCATATTAATATTCATCTATCCTCGTCTGCACCCGATGTCGAGCTCAAGCCTTTCGAGGAGCTATACAACTTAAACTGAATGAAGCCGCGGATAAGTATGAATTTGACGCCATTATGAGTGTCTTTAAGACTCATCTCAAGCACGCTATAGATTGGTACCCTGCATGGATTCTCTCTTGACACATTGATTTCTTCCAAGACAGACCATGCACGATCGTCCAGCCCAATCTTGAACTATGCCTACGCGATTACTTTGACATTTTGAACATGGCTGCGCCTCTCCTGCTTGATACACGCCTGGAAGAATTCTACATCCATAGTTAATCGTTGGTGATGCATCAGTATATGCATATGTTTGGTTTGAAACAGTGTGTACATTTCGTCGTCGAACCATAATGGTCACTGGATTGCGTAGGTCCACCTTTAAGTCTAGCACTTGGGATACGTAGAAACAGTTGACGGCGAACAGGCCAGTCATCGCTATCAACATTGCTCGGCGTGTGGACCATACTCTCACTATGTGCTTCCTTGCTGATATAGGGGGAGATGGTGGCATGAACTTAATAGCAAATCTTAAATCTTATCCCAGTGAAGTCCTGAGTGCAAATATGTTACGTGGACTATGTGGTGGCACCTGTGCACGTCGCTTCTGGAAACATGTAAATGGAGCACTACGCGTTACGGCTGCATCTACACAAAATATGAACAACTCACCAGTTTGACATGGGATGACAAGTTGTGATCGCGGTAGAGCGCCGCCGGACCTCGTTCTTTCTAGATTTCTCGGCGGCGGCTCTGTTGCGATGCCGCCGCCGCTAGTAAGGCTAGGTGCGGCACCCTCCTCAGATCTGTCTAGTAGATCCTCTCTCAATCAGAAACCTCTACAGCTCATGGCCATGGCATTCCAACATTAGCACATATATCCGGTGACATTCCACCAGAAAACGCCACGATTGGGGAAAGATTAATAACCTTCGACTCTATAGGATCTGAATCATCACCGTGACTACCCTTGCCCGTGGCTGGTGGATGATGATGATCTATCTTGGTGACATTCCTGCCACGGTATTTTTTCGGTTACGTGACGTGAACTTGTGGGTAGAGCTGCTTCTGCAAGTGTGGGATAGTCACAGTGCCACGCCAAGGCCAGTATGTTTTAAGGAGACTGAATTGAGTTTAGAGGGGATATAAGGAGGGCAAGGCAACTGCCAGTGCATCGTACCGCGGATAATTTAGTGTCTAACCTAATATACGTCTGTGAGCTCGGCTCGGACTCCTTTTTAAGTTAATTTAAACATTCCAGTCCGAAATTTTCGAAGTGTTAGTTTGGTAAAGCAGGCGTCAGGCGTACACAAAATCCAGGATACAGAGCCCAAGTGCTTACAGGCAACTTGTGCGGGAGTGCGACTGTACCGTGGTTCTGAAATCGGGAACTTCTTGGGAAAGATTGATAGTACCATGGTATGTCCGTAAGTTAGGAGATAAGAAGATTAGACCCACTGTTAGAAATTTCAGAACGTTCAATCTTGAGATGCGTACGTACGCATTGAAGTTTGTCTCCGCACCTGCATATGGACACGGTCCACATTTCCGAAAGGATAGATGGTTTATCGGCGGAAGAGTGAGAAAGTGGGTGCTTGTCCAGGGCATGAATGGAAGACATGTAGACACTCAGTGCATCTGTGGTGTTATCGAGATGCGTCCAAGTCACTGGGAAGAATGAACACAGCCCAGGGCTTGTTCGGGCTCTCATGTTGTGGGTGTGGGTACACTGAGTAGCAGATTCATTCCATCGAGGGTTGCTGATTCAGTATTCGATTTAACTCGCTTGCTTGTACACTTCTAAATGTAGCGAAAAAAAAAAAATCTGCCTTGCAGCCTGAGGTTAGAGTTCTTTAGATTTTACTAGTAGTAAGATGATACAGGTAAACAGGCCCACAACTCCGTCATCTGACGTCCACCAATCTCATAATAGCCGTGCTTCCCCGTCCTCAATCGCATCGATATCCTACTCTTCCAACAGCAACCAAGAATTCCGTCGCGCCACGCACCTCACTCCACCCAATCGGGCCCAAATCGCACTCTGCACACGCAAGGAGCTTCATTGGCTTCAGCAAGACTTCCACTGGGCGGGATGATCCTATATTCTCGAACTTCATCGGCGAAGGTGAAACGAGCCACCAGTCTGTTTCTTCGCCTGGAGAGGGGAGTGTCGGGAGGTGGGGAGTTAGTGGGAGGGAAGAAGGATCGAGCTGGACGCTGGGGCGCCTTACATACTCCCCCACGCCTGCGCGTAGGATGACGCTAGCGCACCCTGGGCGGAGACAGAGAAGATCGTATTTATTTACCTGGACGTTGGATTCGGATTCGGGTGGGCATACGAGGGACTCCACACCGGCTGGAAAGGACACGAGTGGCCGTGCGGTCGGACGAGCACGTGTCGTAGATAGTTGGAGGGCTTCCCAAAGTCCTGGGGGAGGTGCATCCAATGAGCCTGGGCCGAGAGAAAGGGCTTCGTTGGCGTTGGTTGCTACATTGTTGGAATGGGTCCCTAGAGGAGAGAGATCAAGTCGCATCTCGTACCACGGATCTGGGCCGTGGACGACGCTGCTGCGGCCCTGCCACTTGAAGCCAACACGCTCGTAGAAATTCCGTAGGGGCTCATGACAAATCAATAATATGCGTTCGTAGGGCTCCGGAGATGACCGAAGGCGGGAAATGTACTCCTCCATCAAGGCGGAGGCAATGCCTTTGTTTCTGTGCTCGGGAGCAACGCAGACGGAATGGATGCATACTGAAGATGAGGAGGAGACGTGGGTTGACATAGAAGCGTGCGTAAGTGTCAGAGAAGGCGAGAGCGTCGCGCACACATATCCGACGAGGATGCGCGAAGGTAAGTAAGCGCCAAGAAAGAGATTAGGCGCGTTCAACTGGCGATATCTAAACGATTATAAGATAAAATGGCTTCTCTTCCCAGATGCGACTTACTTAAATCCATCTAGAGTGGCAGCCTCGTCTGGTGGGTATCCTTTTGTGACCAAGTTGTGAGGACAGAAGAACAACAGATAATAGCACATACCTTGTTGCTCGATCTTGATAGCCTGCTCAAGATCGTCGGAAGTGACCCAGTCGTATATAGTGTCGCTCATCGTCTTAATAGCAAGTAGGCGCCCGCAAATAAGCTGTAGTCTTAAGATAAATACTAATTGAAATTGGCGCGCAGGCTGTGATAAATAGCTCACGTGCATCGTTCCCACGATCAGAGCAGTTGCGGAAACAACTGCGATTTCGGGATTCACCTCTCCTCCCCCATGCCCTCCAAGTCCACGCTCTCCACCGACGATAAGGCCAAGGTGAAGGCCGCAGCTGTCGGCAAGGTCCTCCATGCCGCACGCGCACGCGTCTATTATGCGTATCCCGACCCACACAAGTGGTCTTATGCTGGCGTTCAGGGTGCCATTGCCTTTGTAAGGGACGCTACTACTGGCGCGCCCTTCTTCAAGCTCGTTGATCTGGAGGGAACCAGAGGAATTATTTGGGAACATGAGTTATATACTGGCCTGGAATATAATCCTGATCGGGCCTTTTTCCACTCATTCGCAGGAGATGTCCGTATTTCTCCTCTTGTGACCATGGATATGAGATACTAATAGGGTGTTGCGTGTAGGATTGTATGATCGGATTTGTATTTGCGGACGAATACGAGGCCAAAGCATTTTGGAAGAAGGTGTCTTCAAAGAAAGAAACTACCGCTTCTAAGGCTTGTGAGTTGTGATAATCATGAAGGTGTTTCATTCACTTATGTTTTGTTATTTAGCACCAAAGAAAAAGTCCAAGTCAAAAGTTGGCAAAGGCGGCAAGATTGACAAGTCGCTTATTTCTGGGCCTACTGCGGGGTCGTTCGTGCATGTGGCACATATGGGATACGACTCTGAAAAGGGATTCACGTCGGAAGGTGTCGACCCCTCATGGACCGCGTTTCTTGGTACTCTCGAGAGCTCGGGCTTTTCAAAGGAAGTCTTAGCCAAAGATATGGATTTCATCAAAGACTTTGTCAGGGACTTCCCACAGGAGCAGCCGCAGAAGCAGCAAAAGAAATCCAAGCCCCCGCCGCCTCCCGCACCGAGGAGACATGTCGCAAACGGCAGCGAATCTTCTATTCCTTCTTCTCAGTCACAGTCTCTGTCTGTGCCCCAGCCTGCAGCTCCACCCGCGCCGCCGTCACGCCCACCTCCACCCCGGGCACCACCTTCTGTACAACCACCGCCTCGTGCGCCACCCTCTCCGGCACCACCTGCACGCGTGACACCTTCTCCTGCACCACCTGAACGTGCTACACCCACACCCACACCAGCACCAGCACCTCCCGTCGCACCTCCCCAACCCCCGCGTCGTCCACCCTCGCAAAGTACACCAGCACCTCCACCTCCACCTGCTCGTCCGCCATCCGGACGTGTACCTCCTCCACCCACACGGCCATCAGTGCCACCTCCAACGGCTCCATCTCGCCCTACGCCTCCTGCGATAGCACAATGTGGGGGCGTCCCACCACCACCGCCTCCTCCGCCTCCACCACCACCACCGCCAGGAGGAAATGTGGGTGCTACCCCCCCTCCGCCTCCACCACCACCTCCACCACCACCTCCACCACCTCCAGGAGGATCTGGAGGTGCCTCACTACCACCGCCGCCTCCTCCCACAGGCAGTACTGGTGGGGGAGGAAGTGGTTCAGTCACGGGTATGCCACCCCCTCAGGCCGGGCGCTCTGCGCTCCTCGACAGTATCGCTGGGAAAGGTATTCATTCACTTCGGAAGACGGATCCGAATGCGCCTCCGCCCGGTTCCTCCGTTAGTAGAAATAGTGGCGGTGGATCAGATGTGGCAGGCGACGTGGCGGGCGCTGCTGCTGCGGGAGCGGGTGCTGCTGCTGGAGGTGATTTGACTTCTGCGTTGATCAGTGCGCTTGCGCAGCGGAATAAGAATATGGGGGATAGTGATGAGGAGGATGAGGATGATGATGGTTGGGATTCAGATTAACTTTGGGAGCTGGGTCCGGAGAAGGGACATACTTGTTTTATTTAATTGTTGACTTGCATAACCTACGGCATTTAGTGTTACTTGTGTAGTGGCAAAACTTGCAATTGGAAATTGAACTTGAGGAGAGCGTGATGATGGCGGGAATTGCCGAGATCAAAAAATATTGAATCTGACCAAACGTGTGGTTGCTCGCTGTTCTCGACCATGGCGGCGGTGCAGAAACGGCTGATGACGACGGCGGCGAAGGCAGCGAAGATGGCGTCTGTGTCGACATCACATTTACCGCGTTTTCCTCCTAGAGAGGCTATCTACAAAGAGGAAGAAATTCCAAAACTGCCATTCGCACCAGAAACTTGGGCCTCCACCCAACCCTCACCCCCGTCCGCCCTCTCCGCCTTCGCGCACAGAATAGGCCTTTCGTCTGTTCTCTCTGACCCTGAAACCGTCCTTCGTGTCTGCACACACTCCTCCTTCACCACCCTCCAACAGCAATTTGTACCGTCAGAGCGCAAAGCAGCAACCAACGCTCACCTTGCTCCCCTTGGGAACTCCCTCCTCGGTCTATTCGCCGCAGAATACGTGCACGCCGCATACCCACACCTCCCCACACGCGTATTTAAGGCTGCAGTCAGTGCACACGTTGGCACACTAACCTGTGCTGCTGTGGCACAAGAATTAGGCGCAGCACCGCTCCTACGCTGGCATCGTTCGGATGATATTAACCACTCAGACGCCCTCGCATCCATCTCGCGTTCAATAACAGCACTCATTTACGAGAAGCGTTCCCTCCTCTCTGCCCGCCAGTTCGCACATTCCTACTTCCTCTCCCGAGAAATCGACCTTCGCGGCATGATCAAGTTCCGCAACCCCAAAAAAGCACTGCTAGAGATGGTTAAAAAACTAGAGCGTGAATATCCAAAGTCTCGGTACGAGTTATCAGAGTTTTTTCGCTGGCTCTTTTCATGCTCACGTGCCACCCTTCTTCAGGTTACTCAAAGAGACTGGTCGTTTCTCCAACTCGCCCGTTTACGTCGTTGGGATTTTCTCCGGCGCCGATAAACTTGGAGAGGGCTTCGGCTCGTCTCTGAATATGGCCGAGTTCCGTGCAGCAGAGGACGCATTACACCGGGTCTACCTTACACGAGTGCCAGATCATTTGCTCAGCCTCCCGACGTCGACGTTCCCTGTGGGTTTGGGTACTGTGTTTGATTTGAAGAGCGGGGAGCAGTCACATACACCTGGTAATGTGGGTTTGGCTGAAGTCGAGTATGGCAGGTCAGGGAAGAGTAGTGCCGGTTATCAGGCTTAGAGGGGTTATAATATCGTCTACTAAATAATACAATACTATTACAGCGAGATTAAAACGCCCTGCGTAATCACTGCACCACTGAGCATCAACTCAAGAGTTAAATTTATCGTTTTTTGAGTTGGTTTAATGTACATGGCATTCATCTACACAGTGCGAATGGGGTTGTACTGTGACGTCGAGTTGAACAGAGCTACTACAGCATCTCGTATTCCAAACTGGCTAGAACAAACGCGGCGAGGCCTTTAAGATCGTTCAAGTCGGTTGGCTGGCTGATGTAGTACTGCGGAAAAAGAAAGAAAGGCATGTCAGTGTCCTACCACACTGAAAGAAAAACGAAAAGCAACTTACATCGAAGTCTCCCGTAGTATCCAAGCTCCCCACCTATTAACCATAACATCAATTCACCACCCTCCAAGCAGGAAAAGAATATAGACACTCACAACAACGGTCCCTGTCCAGTTCATCGTCCCGTCTCCATTGTCAACCACGAAGTTGTTGATGATATAGTCGTAGCCTTTCTTTGCAGCTGCCACAATACTCCCATCCGCATCGTCGATGTAGCTCAGACGCACAGCCTTGAGGAGGGCATAGACGTACATAGAATTACCGCTGCTCTCGAAATAGTTTCCGGCGCGTCCAGGCTCTGTCAGGACCAGCCACCATGCGCCCGTCGTTGGGTCCGCCGCATCTCTAAGACGCGGGGCTAAACGACGGAGAATATCGAGAAGTTCGCTGCGTAATTCGGCTACGGATGCGAGTGCTGCGGGGGCCAATGTGGACTTGGGATTGGAGGGGACGGAGGGGGTTATTAGGGGTTCGGTATCTGAGAGAACGTCTACGAGCGCCATGAAGTACCATCCCAACGCGCGGTCCCAGACCTCGGGCGAGTGTCCACGGTCGGGGGATGCCCAGGAGGTGGTGTGAGAGTAGTCGTACCCGTGGTAGAGAAGTTGGGTGGTGTTGGGCGCCGTGGCATTTTGAACGGTATTGTTGTACATCAGATGGAATTGAAGGTGGATATCATCTGTGTGAGGGTATCAGTTATTCTCAGTTCGAGGAAGAGGCCGTTTATTACTACCCACCCCAGGCACTTGCGTTGGAAGGTTGGAAGGCGGCGGTGTATTGCTCGTAGAAAAGTTCACCCATGTAGATGCCATCTAGCCAGCCTATTATGGGACGTGGAACCGTCAGTTAGGAAATAAGGCAGGTATCAACCTAATTACCTTGGTTAGGGTACTTAAGTTTGTGCCAGAATTGACCTTGGGAGGTTCGCGGGTGCCCATCGAGCTGGAGTCTGTAAGTATCTGCGGCGGTCTTGAACTTCTCCTGGCCTGTCTTTTCATATCTTATGTGAAGTCAGCCTTCGTCAACATCCACATCTCAAATGATCAGTACTCACAGATATACAAATGTCGGTCCAAGCCTACGAATGTTAATTGGCAAGCTGAATGGCCGTGAGGAAATTGAACCCAAACCTTATAGGGTCCAGTGAAAATTGGGAGAACCTATGGATATATATTGATCAACAACGATAGACCCTATGTAGGCCAGAGAGGGAAAAAAAGAACTCACACGTAATCTGTAGCAATAATGGTTCCGTTGTCCGCAACAATATTATCGGCAGCGGCAACGATATAGTCGAAATACGTCTGGTTTCCTGTTATCTCGTACAGACGCATCAGCCCCGAGTGGAACTCGCCGTCTGGGTAGTTAGCTGTCGGCTTCCCGGCGGTGGTGAGTCCATTGCCTTGCGATCGCGATATCGCAGAGTCAGCTGCCCAGATAGCGTACGAGTCTGGGCGGGCGAGTGCAGGACGGGTGGCTGCCAAGGAAATCGCGATGAGAAGTGCAAGTCTAGAGAACATGAACATAGTCGTGGTCGTGATCGTGGTCAGAACCTCTCGAGTCGCGATGGATGAAAGGCCATTAAGAGTGACGGCGATGGCTTAATGGTAGGACCTCGTGATGAGGGCGGACCGCGCTTCTTCGTTTGAAAAGGTTAATGAGGTCCACATGATATGATAGTCATGGATGATCTTAGCAGATTGTCGAGAAAGTCACAGTTCATCCTTTGGTCTGTATGTAACGTTAGGTCGGGCCGGCGGGAGTGCGGCCCACATAGCACATGCTCGATGCGCTCCACACTGGCGTTTTCAGAGGTCAATGCGAGGATGTAAGCCAAGAGATAGCTGAGATTGTTACTACTGAGCTAGAAACATCAGTGATGACTGTGAAAATCGATATATGGGTTCACAGTGACGCAGACGACTAAGTAGTACTCGTCGGACCTCGTTGCTAGTGACCTGCACAAAAAGTCAATCCGTCCGGTCAGGGTCAGTGTTACTTATCACCATCAGAATCGATATGAAGCCTTTGACATTGACATTACTTTGGACTTGGGTAACATCCGTGATATATCCGAGGGCGTGGACAGTCGCGAATATCGCAGCCCAGTATTGATGTACAAATGATTTCCCGTAACGAACTTCAGAGAGCGTACATGCACCATGGTTTAGCAATCCTGGTTGCGAATGTCACTGGCACCAGATTCCTGCTTCACAAATGCATACCCTATTGAACGATGAGGCGTGAGGCTCTTGACGCGCGACCTGGCGGCTCTTGTCGGTCAGTATAGCTAGCTGATAGCAGGATCGTCAGAGCAGAATACAAATACATGAAACTCACAAAATATATGATACTAGAAAAGCGACCTTGAAGAGTCCCGGCCACTAGTAGCTGCAGATTGTGACACATTGCTAGTGAACCCTTATTTTAGCTTTCTTCAGCTTCTGTAGAATGCGTCGTAGGCATATGAAGCCTTGTATTGTTGTATTGTCCGAGATATACTCAAGTTAGGCACGTCATACTAGATCGTACGAAGAGGAGTAACGGTCACAGTAGTAATACATGTCACACCTGGTCAACGATTGAATACCATGTACAAAATGATGATCGATAATTGTTATACAAATGTGTCGGCATCGGGGACAGCCTTGGTCAGCACACCTATTTTGCTGGTTCATATCAATATCCAATGATTCTCGCCAACATTGTGCTCCATCTGATTATTCAGAATTTTAGGCGTTGCCTATTTTCCCCATTTTCACCAAGTGAAAAGAGTCTGCTGACCGAGAACCATCCTGGGAGCAAGTTTCCTGACTAGTGCAATCTTCTTGAGTCTTAAAAGTTTGAAGGAGAGCAGACTCGATATCTAACAGCGCGGCGCTCAACAGAACTCCACTCCACCTCCGCGACACCAGTTATCACTTGCTGAATAACTGTCTGGATCTACTCTCTCTCAGTATTATACTTTACATGGAGACCGATATTATTCTCCTTGACGTCGCAACAACGCTGGGAATACCTGTTTCTCCATACACCTGGCGCGTTCGGTGAGTCTATCTGAAAGACATTGCTATCCTTACTAAGTCATGGAAGACTTTTTCTCAACCATCGAGGGTTCAACTACAGGACTCGCTGGGTATCGGCAGTCGATATCGATGCGGAATGCATTTCCCTCAATATCCCGCCAACTGGTCTCCAACCCTCGAAAAAGCCATTGTATACTGTCCCAGCAATTCTCGATTATACTTCATCTGCTGTCGAACCTGTGGCTGTCTCTGATTCCTTCCTCATCCTACGCTACCTCGAAACTACATATCCTTCAGCTTCCTATAATATATTTCCGAAGGACAAGGAGCTGCTATGGGCGGATTTCAACAGCTTCGCTGACGCCAATATCCTGTTGGGTGGGGCACTCTTTTTGACTGAGCTAGCTCGTTCCAAACTTCCGGGAGACCTGGCTCCTTTCCAATCCAAGGTGGAATCGCTACTGGGGGCCAGCTGGGAAACTTTGGAATTAAGGGATAAGGAACGGGAGGGCGCTTGGGAGCAATTAGAGAGCAGTTTGTCCTCGTCGCTGGAGCGTTTCGGATTTAGAAAAGACGGACGCTTTCTGGTTGGAGATACGTTATCGTATGCGGATTTTGTCATCTGCGCTTTTTTTATATTCTTGAAGCACATTATCTCCCAAGAGGATTGGCGCAGGGTATCGGCCTGGAATGGGGGTAGATGGATCGAACTTCTCCAACCATTTGATGACTGGAAATTTGTGGATGGACATCCGCCCCAAGGAATCTGACCCATGATACTTGAAACCTTCGATAAGCGCAAAATGCAGATATATGTACAACTTTACAAAATATGACCCAAGTTGTCAACTGGGTCCAATAACAGTACGTATTTATGTGCCTGGTACTTTCACAAAGTATAGATGTACTGGAAGTAGACTTGACAGTCCCGATACCGTGCCCACATTGGACTAATCAAGTTTCAGCTGCCAAAGAGGGAATTGGGTTCTCGAGTGCCAAGGACTCTTGTACGGATCGCTTGACAGGAGTTGTTGGTTTGGAAACTGGAGATGGAAATGCCAATACAACGTCCTCAGCTGGAGGCTTGACTCCACCACAAACGCCACAGAGATTACTGCAAGTACAACGGAGAGCCACAGCAGGGGGAAGCGCTGGCATTGGAATACCGGATGCTTTTTCTTTATCTTCTTGCTTGACCTTCTCGAGGCTACCCTTCTCGACCTTACTTTTATCTTCCTTCTCCTTCTCCTTCTCCTGTTTCCGCTTCTTCTCTTTCTCAAGCCACGCATCTATCCCATCTACAGCTTCCACAGGGCGGGTTTTATATGCCATCAGATATCCTTGGAGACTTGCCATGGAGTACTCGCGTTCAGGTATTGCGTCGCCAAAGCGTTGAGCAAGTTCACCGATACGGGCATAGCTAAGTACGGGCGCACGGCTAGTATGTGTCTGTCCCTTGAAAGAGGAAAGATCTACGAGAGGAGTTTTGTCCTCTAACACCTTTTCGGTAATGAGCTCAGAGCCATCCTTAATCTCATTTGGTTCCTGCTTCGAGGACTTGATGCCCTTCGACTCGACCGCAGGAGTCGGTAGATAGAAACGTCGAAACAGCTCACGGGCTTGGTATTTACTCGCATCCTTGAACTCGATATGCAAGTCCATACGCCCTGGACGACATAGGGCTTCATCGAGAGCAGAGTATCGGTTGGTAGTGGCAAAAAGAATGCGACCTTCCTGTGCGCCAACCCCATCTAAAGCATTTAGCAATCCACTCAGGCTGAGCCTAACACGATGTATATAAGTAAAAGCGCCCCCGACTCTAAAGCACCTCGAGAGACACACCTGCTTGGTGTTGGGGTGCTGGCTTTGCCCCCAGATGAAGGTATTGCATCCGCCTTTTTGGGATCCTTGTCGTCGTCGAGGTCCCGATTCACTCCATGAGTAAATGCCGCATCGATGTCCTCCATGAGAGCCAAGCAACGTTCAGGGAGAGCATTTACGAGCTCGCTCAGAGAAGCATCGTCAAGCCCTGAACGTGACAGGGAGATGATATATACATCGAGCATAAGTTCACCGGCCATGCAGTGTATCAGGCTCGTTTTTCCAGAGCCAGGAGAACCATACTAACAAGAGAGTTCAAGAATTTCATATTCATACGTTATGGGTAGAGAAAGGGGCATACTAGAAGGTATCCTCGGCGAAAAGGAATTCCACGTGCCGCATACCAAGGCTTACTGCAGAGAAAGTCTTGCGCATCCTCAAGAATAACGTCACTCATTCCTGGATCAAGGACGATCGAGCTTATGGGTCGTCGTGCACGACAGGCAACATGATTCCAGTGGTTGGAGCTAAGATTTAGCCTATGAAGATCACAGAAACACAGATAGTGATTGGAGCCGACCTGTCCGAGACGTAGACACACATGCTGTGCTCTTGTCCTGCCATATAGAATTGACGAGCTTCTTGGAGTAGTTCTGTTAAAATATTATGGTTTCGAGTAAAAATACTAGATATCATCCAAGTAAGTTATTGAACGAAGGTCCAAGAGCTACCCTTGGTTCACCTGATATGGATGGTATGCTCCCTGTCTCCGTATGCTCCGCTGATTTAAACATAATTATCAAAGGCCTCGAAGTACAAGAAGATAGAAGGACACACATATCTTTCTGGTCACGTTTGATTGTCATCCACCTCCTTTTATACCATAGAGAATATATGAGGGACGCCGTTGGAAGGTATGCAATCTTGCGTGACGATTTGAAAAACCCGGAGTTATTGTCTTCCCCTTCAAGTACCACAGCAGGGCTGTTACCTCCATCTACACGTGTCGTAATGTGCATGTCGCGCGTTTTGCCTTGGAAACAGAACAGAATTAGGACTTTGTGAAAGCCATTGCATGATACTCACTCCAAGAAGGCTGCTTTGAAAGCCAGACCAGGATCCACTCTACACAAAGGGGACCTTAAGACCGATCATTGACACACAGAGATAAAGGTGCTTACGGTAGCTCGGATCGCCATCATCGAAAGATACTCGAATGAAGAACGAGTCAATGAACTTATTGTATGCACTCATGATGATACGCCGAAAAGACTCGATAATTCCCCCGATTACGATTAATTTGAGCCAGTCCCGCAGTGCGGAGAAGGAGTACAGAAGCGCGATGACGGATGTTATGTCGCTGGGGGAAGTCGAAGTCATAGTTCCATTGGTCGAAGGGGGCGCAGTGGCGTTATCTGCAAAACTTGCAAAAACTTGTTGCACCATCGGCAGGAACGAGGCCATTTTCTTCAGACGGCGGTCTAACGTTTAGAATGGTTCCACGCACGAGCTTTATATATTTCAAAATGACTCTAGCGCCTTGCAAGGGCCGGTCATCCCCGTGGGGTCTTAGTTATAGAGCCAGGGACAAGTACAAGTGTATTGGGTCACGATCACAGGAAGCAGCACTGCCGCTTTTCCCTAGCGTCCCTGCATCCACGGACGAAAGCAATCAGAAGGAAGACAGGCGGTACAGTTGGCAGGTCGAATGGCACAACATCTACGGCCAGAAATGACGCCAGTTCAACTAATGCGGTACAGAATATGGATAATTATTGAGGAAATGAATCAAGTCACATGTCTTTGAACCCAAGTTGAGAGGGTATGAGTTCACCAAGGACCGATAGCACATACCTGGCACACTTTCATGTGATGCTGATAACTCGAGGTCTCGGAGAGATAATACGGCCGACAAAAGTTGCAATTGTGACAATTGTCAAAATGGAAGAGTTGATTTACATAATTATTGTGTGGCAGTGATTGGAACGGAAATTTAATAGATTGCCCAAACTTGCACCCCTGCAATTTGGGCTTGCAACGCGGACTCGTGTTGATGAGTACTGACATGTAGCCATCGCAGTTATTGCCTTTGCTAAGTTTTTGAACCGTATATTCGATATAACATGGAGCAGTTGGCACAACCGGCATATCAGCTACCAACGAGCATCTGCGCATCCTTCATGAGTGTGTCGATATCGTCAATAATTGAATCGCCTAAAGCAGCCTTGCCAACTTTACGCATCAATAGATTCTGTGCTCTCTCCTCTACACTTCGGGACTTCTTTCGATAATCATCTACATCCTTCAAGGTTAATTATTTTTCTCTTATTCATCAAGAGCGACTCAAAACCCACCAACGACTGTCTCTTCCTGCGGACTTTGAGGTGGGACATGGAGGGCATGTATTGTAGCGAGGTATGACAACCGCCGGTTGGCTATGACGATGGGAATCAGCGAATTACCTGTCATGGGTACACCAAAATAGCACTGACCTCTTTGTATCATCCCTTCTACTGCCCGTAAGACTGGCTCCGATTCCTACGACGCAGTAGATGAGTGAAAGGCTACTACAAGTGTGCAAAAGAGGTGTACCTGTACAACTCTTACTGCACACGCGGTGCAAACCTCTTCTAAAAAGGATGTAGATTTCTCTCTCTTTCGTAGGTCGTTACTGGACCGTGAGATCGAAAGGAGCCGGTGCACGTCGATGTATCCCTTTGCAGCAGGAATGCTATCACGCAGGGAAGACTGTAGAATCGAGGAGGTTTGAAGAAAAATAGATAACTGCGGAAATGGCTCTATCAGATTGTGTCATCCAAAATCGCCAAACCGCCGCACTCACTGAAGTAATTAGATTCTCACACAGGAATCCTAAAGCAATCCCGTCCTGCGATAACCTCTGCAGTTCGTATTTTCTGGATGCCTAGGTAGTAATAAAGAATGAGTTTGTAATTATAGAAAAGTCACTCTCACTGACAATTTCCTTTGCCTTCACTGACAACTGTTCCCTCGAAATGCAAGGCGGCGTAGACCAAACCGTGTCGTGATATCTAATCTTCTTCGTTGCTTTGACACGTGCGTTCTCACATACTCTTTCTCTATAAATGGCGATTAGACAGCCAGATCAGTCAAAGGTATTGAGAAACAAAATACACACATCGTAAGTTCAATCTGATCGGCTTGCATCTTCTTTGACAAATATAAACGGAGTCGGGAAACGATCTCAGAACTTGGTTCGTGTTCAGCTTCCTTTATGCAACGAAGTCTAACGTGGTATGCATGCAAGTTCTGGTGGTAGAACGCGGTCATAAGGACACATAGAATGCGAACAATGTGAAACGTCGACAGCTTACGGAGATAGCTTCTTGAGTATGAGAGATTTTCGGTGATGACGAGATGATGGTTTTAAACGAAGTGATACTTTTGGTCTGCAACACCAGCCAGCAACGGGAGACGTTGGCATAAGCGTCAAGTTGGGTGGGAATAGAAGAAGCACATACCATGACCGCAGTCGATGATTTATCTAGAGAGGCTGTCCTACAATATTTTCAGCTATTGAGGACGACACGACGTTTTCCAACTACCTCAGTGTATCCATCATCTTAATTAGCTCCTGAAACCGACTGATGCGTACCCGTTCCCGTTCATCCAAAACGCGTAATAGAAGGGCGGACCGGCGCTTCTCCTGAATCACTTCTTTGAGACGGATAATTTGAGAATCTACTGCAACATGAGCGCTTGTACACTTCATGAAAATACAACACAAACCAGCCTGATCCAACTCCATGAGCTTCTCTTTCAGCTGCATCTGAAGTAGACTAGCATCTTTCAGGGCTTTATTAAAACCAAGAGAAGATTTTCTAAATTGTGAATAAGAATCAGCGTCTTTCGGTGCCCGGCCAGGATATTTCGAATGCGACTTGATCCTAAGTGTACCCCAGCCAATTTCATCTCAGTTGAACAAATTTACAAGGAATGAGGGAACGAACTCCTGGATCAAGTGCCTGTCTTGACCGACTTGTTTTCGCCCTTTCATCTGAACACTCATAAAGAGCAGAACTTCTCCGAATCGCCCTTTAAATAAGCGAGTAAAATCATCCTCTGAAATAGAGGGCGCGCCTAGCGAAAGTAAAGTATTTCGAACAGATGGGGTATCGTTATTATGAATTTCTGATCTCGGATGGGGCTGGCCGTCATCAGGAATTTGGAATAGCGGGTTCATGACGGCAAAAGATGACTTGTAAAGCGCGTCGTGACTAGTTGACTTGTCGCGTATTCCAGTGTCATGTCACACTTGCCATCAATGGTATCACGTGGATTACTTTCTCTGAAAACGGCTGAGCAGCGAAAGTAAGTCTTCTCGATTTCAACCGTCAATGGGGTTCTCATGCCATACAGTTCTAGGAATACGTCCATCCGAATACTTTAACTTAATGCTAAAACAGCACATAATACTCTAGAGCCCTCCGTTCATCTTAAATTTGGATGATCTCTGAATCATCAATAAATTGAAGGGCATTCGATGGCATCGACTTATGACTTGTGTACACCCCGACTGTTGGAGCGACGAAACCTCAACCCCCCTCCCGACCGTAGCAACAAGCCCGACTTTTGACGCTGATTTTAGCAACAGGGGCCGACGCTTTTCACTTTGCTGTACTAGCCTCGTCACTGGAGGCAACGCCGGCATGACACCTACCGGTACCAAGCACAGGAGACTTAAAAACAGCCCTTGTCAGGCTACGGACGGTCCTATAATCCCCCCGACGCTTAGGATTGGAGATGACAGTACTATATCCTTCGAAGTCCGGTCCTGTTTATCACTACCCTGATGCCCCAGAGCCGTACGTCGGCGCTGTTATCGTGAGTTCCTTCTATTTGCGATATCTATGCCTAGTGTTTGATTGTTTTCCCCAGTTTGAACTATACGTATATGGTCCTTGAATTTCGTCAATGTTCCATCGAATCATTTACTGACAACCCTTTGGACCTAGGTATACACACCATCCTTTTCCTTGTCTATGTGGCGATCTTACGTCACAAAAATCGTGTGCATTGGATTCCCCTGATTTCAGCCGTTGCTGTGTTCAGCATCGCATCTGCAGATGCTGCTTACACGGTAAACATACTCTTCTGCAAACTTCTTGTAAAAGGGTTAGAATACGAGGACCTTCGCCCCAAGTATATTATGTACGTTGTGAACAGGTGTGTTTGCCTTCTGAACCTGTTCTAAATGATAATAATGTTTTTATTCGAGCTTTATCGCGGATACGTTTCTAGTAAGCATAGTATTTTCACATGTTACAAAGGCTGCCAGCTTACCTAGATTTTAGCTTTATAAGTTCTACCTCGTATGGGACTCGCGGAAGTGGGTACTAGCTGCTCCTGTGTTTCTTTTGGCGGCGGCAACTGGTGCGAGAAACGGATTTACATTGACATTACGTTTTAATAATAATCTCAAGGATGTGGCTTTGCGTTTGAGGGAACCTCTGCTTATCTTTCACAATTTTCCTGGATCAATGTCGGCCTAACTGTGGTTGTGAATATCAGTGTAAGCAGTCTTACTGGTGAGTGCAATACTCTGTGCTATTCGTCTGCTGATGTATCCTAGCCGGTAGAATCTGTTACGTAGGAAGATATGCACGCGCCTTTTTAGGACACGGGGTACCGTGTGCGCTCTTGAAGGCTGCTGCAGTGATGTGCGTGCTGTTTGTTCCTACTCTTTTTTTTTGTTGATTTTGAGCACCAATTCCCTTTCAGAATTGAATCCGGCACGATATATTCTACTTATCTGTCATTGACTCTTGCCTTCAGGGCGAACTCCACTGTTCATGTATGTGGCTTCAGAGGATCCTCTTTATTCATCGTTTACTCACCTGTGTACATTTCATCAGATAATTCTGGATAGCGGTCTAATCCAAGTCGTGGTAAGCAAGGTGTTGCTTTTGTCGGACACAACTTGAGCTGGCTTGTTAGGGTATCATGCCAATGCTCATCCTTGTTCAGATTGCATTGGGCCGTGCTTCAAACATTGGAACCCCTTCATTTGTCCAAGAGCAAGTTATGACTCCAAGAATGGGGTCTTACTGGAGTGAAGAAACTCGCAGAACACATCCATTTGTCTCCGGCAACCTGGAATCAATGCCAACCTCAGATGTTATCCAGCTTGCTTAGGAGCATCAGTTATTTCTTACGGTACATGCTTCACAAAACTTTTCTCACCATATACCCCCAGTATCCCTTTATCTATATACCCCTTGTATTACCCGTTGATATAAGTAAATGATGTAACCTTTGCGCTGACATCACCATGGGCCTTTGATGATGGACAGATACTGTGACGTGCGCGTGAGCAGACATTTGGCAGTCGCTAGCACTGTTGAAAGGTGTGATATAAACGTCCAATTCTTTTGTGCAAGAAATAAGAAGGTTAATTCTTCCAACAGAAGTTGTAGTTTCTCGACATTTTGCATAGTGGGCTAAAAGAACTAATACATCAACAATCTCCACGAAGTACGATGGAAGAGGATATCCAATACTGTGAGCAATAGCCATGTCGATGAAAGTCACTTGAAAGATCATGATGGCGACAAGTGTATTCCTTTCGCAGCAATATCGGCCACAAATATTTTAGTTTCGGCTAGGATGACGAGTCTGCCATCGCTTGCAAACACCATATTGGCAGACGTAGTCCCCAGGAAAAACTTTCCTAGTAAAGTACCTTCACTGTTCCAGACCTGTCGTGGATGTCAGGGTAGGAAGCTTCGGTTGAGTCATATGGACCGAACCTGGACACCATCCCCACAACCAGAATACACGTTTCCGTTAGTATCGACCTGCAAGCCATCAGGGACGCCAGCATCGATGTAGGCAAAAACGCGGCGGTTTGTGAAAACTTGTGTGGTTGGATTGACGTCAAACGCGTATCTGGTAGGTTTGGATCTCAGTTGGACAACGAAACGGTATCAGAAGCGTTGATAGACCATCGCGTGCCACGAATTGGTGATAGGGAAGAGTAGGGAGGGTGTGGCAGCTTACATCGTTGCAGGCTCAGTCTGATTGTTCCCCAGGAACCCTCCAGAGGCACCAGTATCAGCACTGTAAGCGAGGGTATCATGATCTTGGCCATGATCATAAGTTTGAAAGGACTTACATGTACGCCGTTTTGCCGTCAGCAGTAAATGCGATCCCGTTGCACTTATCGAAGTCAGTCGCTACCACTCTCACTGTACCAGTTTTGGGGTCAAAGCGGTACACCTGGTTGGGTAGAAGCGGGTTGGAACGGAAATGATTTAGGAACCCATATCTGTCGTCGATATGGCAAGGTTAGCCTTGAGATCTTTACGCACACATGGCTGAAGCGACCACGAGATGATGAAAATTCCAAATGGAAGTACTTACACAACGTCGGTGAAAAAGAATTTCCCACTTGGGTGGATTTTAATGTCATTCAGTGAGTTGAATTGGCGACCAAAGAAATTGTCCAAGAGGACGGTGACATTGTGTGGTGCATTGGGGTTGACAAGTGCAATCGAGGGTGGTCGAGGTCCACGCCCAGACGTAATTAACACGAGGGAAGAGTCAAAGGGACCTGTGCCTCCATTTGTCATTTGAATGGTGTCCGGAAGGTCAAGCTACATGGAGTTTCATGTATGAATAACAACGTCGAGTTGACCATCTGCTGAGAACTTACAAAGGTGATAGGCACGTTGATGTCGCTAATATTGGCTGCCAATGCGGCGTTGACGTCGTTCAAACTGATTTTGCCTATAACGTTATTGTGTTCGAGGTCACTCATTCCCAATGGCCCACCATCATTGCTTGCGAAGAAAACCTCGTTCGTATCAGCCACATATATTGGTGCTTCATGGGCAAATGCAAAAGTGGAATTCGATGCGACTTCACGTATGGAAGGGTTTTGCCCAAGTATCGTAAGGAATTCAGGATGGAAGATTTGAAAGAAAGGAGGAGCCGTCGAGGTCGGATTGAAGAACGTGTCGAAGGATGATTCACGGAACGTGATATTAGTACCACCAATCACGGCGAATGCTTTCGGATCCACAAACTGCGTGAAAAAGTTTAGCGGGAGCTAACAACAATCACAATCTTCTCAAGGGTGACATACGACGGATTGAGGTGGAAGTTCGAAATATGCGACGTCTGGTTTGTTGAGCCCTCCAGAACCATATACAGCTGCCACACATGCAGCGACGGCGATGAATACACATCCTATAACCATATTATATGACTCTGCCTGCTTTTGTGAAGAGGTGGGAGGGAACTTTGATGCTGTCCGCAAATTGGGCTCTTTTATATCAGCCATCGAGTGGGACTTCTACCAGAAAACCGTGGAACCGAACTATGAGTCTGGAAGCGAGCTCACACGAGCTTCAACTGATACAATTTCTAGAAAAGGAGACCACACGAGCCCTCAGTAAGATGTCAAGAAGATAGATTTTAAAGGGTACTTCTCAGTGGTCTCACAAATCAATGTAAAACCCTAGCGCCTAAGTCGAATCAGTGAATATCTATCGAAGATACACAGAAGCCCAGGGTACTGTAGCGACAATCTCGTTTCGTTGAGAACTCTTCTGAGGTTTTGAGGTTTGAAATGGACTCTCAAGTAACAGATCAAAATCAAAATATTTGCTTTGCGGCTTAACACCAATTTGAAGCCAAGGTTGCCCTCTCCATTTCTCATCTCATGGCCAGGCTGGACTCCATCATCCCTTATGCTGAAGACCCTCAAAAGGGATTATCACCCATACTACGCGATGTTGTGTCTGTCGCCATCTTGTCACACAAATTTAATCATATGTTTTTCCGTGAACTCTCACGCAACTGGTGTCACTTGGAACGTGTGGAGAAGTCCCTCGGAACAACTGCCGGATTGCCTCCGATTTCTCCGCTGAGTTTTTGTTTCCAGTCTCATCCCTTCATCATCAGATTTGGTGCTTGTTAGAGCTTTCGACGAGTCGCAGAACGTCTACGGAATACTTGAACAACATCTCATGCTTCACGTGCCCCTTAGCACGGTGAGAAGGCGCTCAAGACCGAACTCCAAGCGTCATGATTCTAATTCAGCATTTACTATTATCTCCACAGATGTGTTGCCCCTTGGCTATACTTGTTCCGAAGTGAAGTAAAGCCGCCCCCGACGAATCAAGCTGATGATGGTGAGTCCTACTCTGTTGATCTCCCTATTGGTTATGTGCTGCACGGCCGCAACCTCTCATGACGAAGATCGGGCGGATTTTACCGGTGACCCGATCGAGGTGACGACTCATTGCAACAAGGTTGGAACCGCCCATGATTCCAGGAACGTTTGGACCTTCTGGAGGAACAACAGGGAATGACTTGTTACAAGCGAGGTCCACCTGTGTACCATATCTGGCCAATAAGATGACTTTCCCGGAATGAATCTGCATTTGAAAAAATCAAGTCCGCCCCGCCCATTTACTTATATCGTACTGCTTGGCTGCGTGGGATTCACACGGGAACATCACATCACGTCCAGAAATTCTGTTTCCACCTTGCAATACGTGCAAGTTTCAGGAGCCTCTTTAGTGTCCCTCTTCCAAAACTGTCGACTTGCTAGTTTGTTCCCTTGTGGCTCTTCCCTTCGCTTCCCCTTCAATCGACTATATCAATGCCTGGCGACGCACCCATTGGCATGCCAGTAATACGGGGGGTACGATGGGTCAACGTTGGAATCCTCACCGTTACGCCGGCAATCGCAATATACGGCCTATGGCAAGCACCTCGCATCCATGCAACGTTTGTATTTGCGTTTGCATATTATCTATTTTCCATGCTCGGTGCGTAATTCCTTTCAAATAGACTTTCACGCATGTTTATGATCATTATGCAGGTATCACAGCTGGTATGGTCAGCCTACTTGACAGCGGCTTCACTCACCTGTTGGCCAGGTTATCATCGTCTATGGTCTCACCGCTCGTATAATGCATCACTCCTTCTCCAGCTGTTCTTGATCTCCGGTGGCTCCAGTGCCGTGCAAGGATCTTGCTTTTGGTGGGCCCGGTCCCATCGCTCTCATCATCGTCATACAGATACAGACTTGGATCCTTACAACTCAAGTCGTGGTCTACTCTGGACACACATTGGCTGGGTCCTCTTCAAATCAGATCTGCGGTCAGGACAGGCTGACGTTTCCGACCTTCGGAAGGACCAACTTGTCCAGTATCAACATCGCTGGTATTTTCCTATTGCGATCTTCTTCGGGTACATCCTTCCAACCCTGGTACCAGGCTTGCTTTGGAACGATTGGTTAGGAGGATTCTGTTTCTCAGGAGCGTTGCGTTTGACTGTTGTCCATCATGTATGTCAATCTCTTCTTTTCGAATCTCATGGGTCCTAAATGAGTACATCTATGCAGTGTGTGTTTTGTATAAATTCAGTTGCCCATTATCTTGGTTCTGCTTCCTATGACGATGTTTTGAGCCCACGGGACCACCTTCTATCTGCGATCCTCACCTTGGGTGAGGGTTATCATAACTTCCATCACCAATTTCCAATGGACTATCGGAACGCTTTCCTTTGGTATCAATACGACCCCACTAAATGGTTTATTGCGACTTGTGCCATTCTGGGCTTAGCAAACCATTTACGAGTATTCCCTTCGAACGAAATTACTAAAGGGGCATTGACTATGAAGTTGAAAGCACTGAAGAAGATTCAGGAAAGCTTGACCTGGCCATCATCGCCTAAAGACCTTCCCGTTGTTACCTGGGCGACATGTGAGTTATTCACGTGTCTTCTGGGACTTACAATTGACGATGTGCTATTAGTCCAAGAAGAGTCAAAGAACAGTACTCTGATTCTTGTCTCTGGGTTCATCCACGATGTAACCGCCTTTGTTGATGGCCATCCGGGTGGCAGAGACATCCTTCTGAAGAACTCCGGTAAAGACATGACACCAGCCTTTTTCGGTGGGGTGTACGCACACTCGAATGCGGCACACAACGTGAGTACGCCGGCCCTCTAGTGATTAAAAATATGTTGATTCTCTTAGTTGCTCTCAATGATGAGGATAGGCGTCCTTTCCGGGGGCATCGAAACGCCTGCTAGTGCCCAGGTCTCTCCTGCTCAAAGACTGTACATTGCCCAAAGAAATGAGTGAACAGGTGAACTCTCCATCTCTCATGGCAAAGCCACATGTCTTTCCGCACACTCCGGTCTTCGTTCACTAGATCTCTCGTTCCATATACAGAATCTGACGATTCCCAGGGACTGGTAGCCCTGACTGCCTCTATGAGCGTGGTCTTGGCCTGGTCTTGCGCGAGAACTCTCCGGCCATGTCGGGTTTTAGATTGGCCTTAGAATACAGTTTTCCTTCTGTAGATACCACGGACAGGGTGACACTCACTATCAATCGCATGATCATTGGACTGGGGTAGTTGGTGATATGTAGCAATAGCTATATGTATATATAGAATGTCACCGTGATAGATAGATCCAAGGCATATATGTAGAAACGTCATGTACATAGATTTTTTTTTTTGAGGCCCTCGTCTGTCAGAGTTTTGTTGTTTCGTTTCGGCACCATGGCCAAATCGGTAAGAATTCAATATTCCGATAGAGGCCCCGAAGTAAGGTTAAGTTCTGGATCTGATGCATGATGATTCAGACAGAGACCGTGTACGTCTAAAACAAACGCGAGTCAACTTAAATTTAAAGCTTGTCTTCCCCGCACCTGAACTATACGTACACTGGCAATTGATACACGGGGTATCATTCACGGATAAGAGATTTCCCAACTGGAATTGTTTGACCAGCAAGAAAAGCCACCAAACTTTTCACTGTATGCTGGGCCCTGGGGCAGTGGCAGGAATGCTTTACGGGGTTCCAGGACAAGCGAGAAAGATTTCGACAAGTCTACACACAGAAGGAACTACCTATGTAGCGAGCGTTTAATATCGCCTTATACCCGTTAAACTAACCGTCCAAACCTCGACCCATTCAAGGCAGCTTTAAAATTGGAAATCGAATCAAGGTGTATCAATTTGATCGGAGGGTGCGCATGAGGTACTATTACGGAGCTATACTAACTACTAACACGAACGGGAGAGTTGAATACATTACAGCTAAGTAAAGAAAGAGTTCAAACGAGTCGAATCGAAAGAGAGTCTAAAAACAAAGAAAACAACAGGGAGTCCAAGTCTCGATTTAGCAGGCGACGTCGAGGCTTCAGCCCATTAACCACCGTTTGATACCACCCAATCCCAATTCGTGTAGCAACGAATTTACCGTGTCGGCTAAACCAAGACCAGGAAGTTCGCCTTTCACCTGCAACAGTCCATCCAAACCCAGTGCGGACAGGAGATCGTGCGTATCGAGCTTGATAACGTCATTCCCTTCTCCCGTTCCTGGAGAGTTGCACCATGCGTGGAGGGCAAGGAGAGCATCCAAGAGCTCATCGACATCGTTCTCTAACGCTCCCAATCCCAAAGAGTCGACACAGCCGCAATGATCCATTGACTCGGCGAGGAGGCTGCTTAGGTTGAGTAATCCCTTGACGCTCTTGAGTATGTCGGCCTTGGTAGTCATATTTAGACTAAGGAGGCCCGCGACAGCTTGAACGAGATCCGTAATAAGACCCTGCGTGGGTGGTGCAGGAGGCGTCGACGGATCCCCAGTCGAAGGGGTTGTCATCGGAGCCGGAGGGAGTGGTGCTGAGTTGGTTTGGATGTTAGCTATGACCACCACCACCGTGTTCAGCAACCCGTGTAAATCAATTGTTGAGTTGATGTTGGTCGTCAGACCCAGCGTCAAGGCAGACAGGAGGTCGTCGAGGTCGAGGTGGATTACCGTGTCTAAAGGCTGGGAAACGGGAGGTGAAGTCGATGGTAGCGTGGGGGAAGTTGGGGCTGGCGCGGGCGCGAAGGACGTAGATGTAGGCGCACTCGGAATCACCGGATGACTGCCACACCACCATTGCGCGTTCAGAACAGCTGCGACTAAATTTTCGATACCCGTTAGCAATGCCCCGAGTCCCAAATCATCCACGCATGAGCATCCAGCGAGCGTATGATTAACCGAGCCGCTCACATCGAGCAACACCCCCAAGTTGCCAAGCAAATCGCCTACGTTGCTCGACGTGCAAAGATCGAGTGTCGCCTGAACAATGCTGGTGACCAGGTTGCTATCCACCGGCGTGGTAACTGATGGCGCGCTGCTTGAAGGAGCTGGTGGAGGAAGGCTGCTGGACGCACTCTGAATGATTAAAGTCAAATTTACCATCGTTTGGATCTGGGTGAGCAATGAGGTGTCGATGGACGAATTAACGACGACCGGGCCAAGAACATCACTTTGAAAGCTGTTCAAAAGAGCGTTGAGATCAAGGTCGGCGATGATGGTCGGATCCATCGAGTTGGGGGGCGAACTCTGCGAAGGAGTGGGGGGCGGGCTGGGGGGAACGGAAACTGTGGGTATACCAGTAGGATTCACTACGCTGACAGTCGTCGTCGGGAGGGGGGTCGGTACCCCGATGGGGTTATGGCTGCACCAGTCTTGAATTCCCAGCGCCACGTTGATGACCGCGTTCAAATTCTCCACCAACGTTGCTAGGCCGAGAAGATCAACACATCCACACGATCCCAAGGTGCTTGAAGCTACACTGTTGACGTGAACCAGGGTATTGATATTGCTGATGTAGGTGGCGACAGTATTCGAATTCAACAGGTTATTGACTGCATCGAGGATAGGCTGGAGGAGATTATTGTCAACGGCAGGATATCCAGATGGGTGAGATGGCTGGCTGGGAGGAAGACTTGACTCGCAGGATTTCAGGACAACGACGGCATCAACCAGCCCTTTGGTCTGCTGAAGTAACGCGGGGTCCAACGTCGTCGACGGTGCTGATGATCGAGGCTTCACGTCGTGAGGGCCGAGCTCAAGGCCGTCAAGGAGTGAATTGACAGAGCCACTGAGACCGGGTCTCAGACCGTAAACATCGACATGGTTGTCCTTAGAGTCGATGTCGAGCGAATGGAGAAGGTCGTCTAGGCCGACGGTGATGTGCGCAGGTGACGTGTTGGGCACGGTGGATGGGTTAGATGGGTTGGAGGATGTGCCAACGGGATGACTGTTGCACCAGTTCTGCAGGGTGAGGGCAGCATTGATGACCGCAACCAAGTCTTGATAAAGCGATTGAAGTCCGAGGGTGTCAACGCATCCGCAGTGGTTAAAGGCCCCCATAGCTAGCGCGTTGACATTCACCATGGTGTCTATGTTTGTCACGAGTGCCACAACCGTAGTCGAATGAAGAGCGTCAAGTGTCGCGTTAACAATGGCGCCCACATAGTAGGCGTGGTCGATACTGGGCGTCCCTGCAGCTTGCGAACTGGGAGTTGAAGTCAAAACTGCTTGAGATTTGTGACTGAGATCGGCGACGAGCAAGACGTAGGCATGGATTTGGCTAGTGAGATCAGTAGAGAGGAGGATATCGCTATCGGTGGTGCTGCGTCTGCTAACTTTGTCCATCCTCGAGCCAACCCTGCGTCGTGTGGAACCAGTCGAAAGTTTGACGCATTCATTGCGCTCCTCATTGAGATCCCTTCCCATGCGGCAGCGAGCGACCTTGCACTGAGCATTGGAGCAGCTAGCGGTGCTGACTCCAGGAAGGCGACCGCAATCGATTCCCTTGGGCGAAGGAGGACCGTCTGCAAAGCGATGGGGCGTAACGCATCCTCCGCCTGTTTTAAGTTCAGCATGTATTTTTGTCGTCTTTATTTCATACGTACAACTGTCCAGTGTAACTGTCGTATCGATGCATTCGAAAGCATGCGGCTCTTTGCGACCGGGGACTCCGCACACGGTCTCCCATGATTTACATGTTGCTTTTGCAGCTGCATATGACGTGATTGGACCAGTAACCTGTTGACGCTTGTGCCATGGATGGGCCGAACTGCAACCCTAAATAATCACGCATCTGTAAAAGGGCTTGCACCATGCAAGGAACGAACTCACATGCGGAAAGTTGCCACAGACGCCATTGCACTCTATCATCGGAGGCGGGCATATGCACTTTGTAGCAGAGGGATCTTTGATATACGGTGGGTCGCAGTCGAAAGCGCAAGGGTGGCCAGCAACACAGGCGTGATGAGAATGAGGTGGGAACGTGCAGTGTCCAGCGTCAGGAGATGTATTAATCTGTTCCTCAGTCCTTAGAAGGGTTCTGCGACTTGGCAACGCGCATATATGAACGTACCAGGAGTTTTATCTTCGCGAGGAGACTGTCTTTACCACCAAGGATGCCGCCGAGCAAGACCCCGACGTCAGAGTCCAGAAAGATATTGAGATCCTGCAAAAAGACATTGCAGCAGGTGAGCACTTGGTGTAATAAATGAATCGTAACTATACCTGAAGACATAGGCAGAGGCGTAATCCTGCAGCAAGAGGATCAAGGAGATGAAGAATTGGCGCAAGTACTCCCGCTTCGAGGTTGATACACAAATCAATGAGATCGCGGCGGACGTGGTGTTGACGCTGGGCGATGACCTGAGAAGTGAGACGCTTATGAACCGTGTGTTTCTCCTTGGAATCAGGGCGAGAGTGCTGGACGTTATGCGCGGCGACGATGAAAGGAAGGAAACACGCCACAAGGGCGGAAAGAACGAGCGTGAGGGAGAGGCGCATTGCTCTCAGTGATGGTGGTGGCAGAGAAAAGGCGACCGAGGGGGGATATCTGGACGCGCTGGTGGTTATATAGATACTATGGGTTTCGGAGTTTTGTCCAAAGTCGCGTTCAATCGAATGACGCGCTCACTATACATCATGTCCAGAAACGGAAGTCAACTTTCCTATTTGGTTTGGTTAGCAGTTATTCGTTTGTTCTGCCGTAGATTTGATGGCGTCACACCTTTGACAGAAGCCGCGCCACACTCGACTTCACCCGCGGTGTGTAGCGGGAAAAATTAATCATAGGAAGCGGTGGACAGGCATTCCGAGGTCTTCTGGGCCAGGGGATTTAACTTGGCTTCCTTCATCCGATAGGCACCTGGAAGGGACGGAGATGGAAGTTGGTTTCAGGCTTGACAATCAACATCATCGGTGAGAGTAAGTATTGACGTTGAAGGCGTTTCTCGTCCATCTTAGGTCGCTAAACAATTCACCCATTCCAAATCCTCGTAAGGAAGTGAGATTAGACAAGTATGGAATAGACTCTTGGATATTATGGGGCATTAGGATGGAAGCATCCAACCCTCGACGTCAACGTACTTCAGCAGTAAACTAAAAAAACCGATACAGACAGATTATACACCATCGGCTTCAAAAGGAATCCGCTTAGGGTAAAAGTAATATTTCTTCACTCTAAGGGGCGGTCTTGCAGGAGCGGGCTGGTTACGCAGCTTCCTTAGCCTTCCGCTCTTCCACTTCAGCATAGTACGCGTCGTTGTAAACCTAGAGTTCGTGTAAGTTTACGGTGCAAGTTTGGAGTGAAAAAGACCCTTGCCTTGCGCTGCTCATCGGTAAGAGCCTTCCAAGCCTCACCACTTTCTTTCAGGAAAACTTGGCCGGACACTCCCTTTCGCGCATTCCGCTCAGCGACAAATCTGAGAAAGGGTATCAGTGTCTTAAAAATGTCGCCTTGAAAGTCGTGGCGTACCGTACGTATCCGTTCACTGGTCGGTCCGACGGGTTTTTCTTGTGCACTCTGAACTTGCCAGACTTGACCCTGCGACGGTTGATCTCCTTCAAGACAGCAGGATCAAGAGAGTTAATGTATGCTTGGCGCTCCGCCGAAGCCTTAACACGCAACGCAGCAGCTTCATCCCCGATTTTCTGTGATAGGAAGGGCACATAAACTACCATCCCAAGGTTGAATCGAGCACAAGGCTTACCTTTCTCTCCGCCTCCGACAATGCCTTCCACGCAGCTGCGCAAGCTTTGGAAACATCCCCGATATTTTCCTTGCTAACTTTGACATCGCTCTTGTAAATCCTTGAAGAAAAGTAGAGATACGAGGTGGGACCAAGCTTGGGGATCTTAGTGCCCTTTGGAACAATGGCTAAGGCGTAATTCAGTATGTGATTGCTCATAAAGTAGAGAACACGAACGAGTCTTTGCTAAAAGAAATTAGTGTAAGAATGGCTGGACGATAAACATGAAACTTGATTACATACGTTTCGTAGGCTTTTTCGCGGGTTTCTTCTTGGCTACCTTTGCTTTTGCCTTGACGGGCTTCTTCTCAGCTGCCTTCTTGGCTGCTGGTTTCTTCGTTGTAGCAGCAGATGTTGCTTTGGTAGGTTCAGCGCGTAGAACGCTAGCCATGAAAGAGCGCGTCAGCGTGTTTGGAACCCATTTTGAAGAGGATCCTGTAGCACGGGTAAGTGCAAAGGCAGTCGGGACGCGACGGGCGGTGAGACGGAGGGCGAAAATAGGCAGCATGAGGGCGGTCGTGGGGGAAAAAAGGGACTCGGTTGGGGCAGGTTGTTGAGCTGTCACGGCGTGACTAGTCTGTTGATTTCCCTAACGTCACCATGAATGTCATGTGGTTAATATTCATTGCCTCCATCTTCAAAGCTTCAAGCTTCCAGTCTGTGGTAAGTACTTATCGTGCTAGCTCGTGTTAGTTTCTTAGTTGTGTTTCGCTGCGGAATTTTCCTCTCTTTATAAGCAATCTTACGTGTAAGTTACAATGCATAAGGATTATCTCTGCTGAATTCACGTTCATCGATCATCCCTTGAGTTCTTGAAGTCCCTCTTTTCTTGAGAATTCTCCATACTAGGTATTTGAGACGGAGGGCACCAATACCCCATCGTCTGCCTTCGTGTGTAGCGAAGGGCACGCGACGCGTCCAGCCGATCATGATCACAGCCACGTGCCTGACGTCTTGAATATCTATCCAGTGAAAGCGAAGTTACCATGATACGAAAGAATGAATTTGCACTTGTTCAACTTATAACCATTCCAATGAAAAAAGTACTTTTTCTCTTCGCAGTTCTGGATGAAAAGCAAAGTCTAAAAGTAGGCTATCCTTTCAATTTTGATTGCCGCTAATGATTAATTACATTGCCAATACAGTTTTCAAACTCACCACCTAACCAAGATGTCGTCTTCTATGTCTGCGCCACTCACAACTTCGGGACTCCCTGTATCGCAGCTCGAGTCTTTGCGCTTCAAGGCTAATCAGATAATCGACTCAATACAGAGCCTGCAGCGCACCATCGAAGCCGGTCATATGGCAGCTATGCCTGCCTGGCCCGACATCCTTTCCAAATACAATATCCTCCTCTCTCAAACACATTCCTTTTCCATGGGCCTTTCTGGTACCCTTTCTGCAACCGCTCAAAGTTCACGTCATGCGCCAACTGGAAGTCCGCTGGAGCGCGTAGCTCTTCATCCGTCAATTCCACTCACTGATGCCCAGCTCGACGGCGAAGTCATACCTCTCCTGAGAAATCAACAGACGACTGACGTGCTTCGGGTGGAGAATGATACAGTGCGCCGACTTGCGGAACACATGGCCACAAAAGGCTCTCTCGGTGTCCTCAACCCTACACCTGCATCCAGTTCGCGGCCATTTGGCGTCCCGAAAAAGCCAGTCGAGTACACTGATGTCTTAGTCGAGTGCGATGAGATACGCGGTGCTCATGATCGTCGGGTCGAGCGCGCTGTGAGGGCCGTGACGATGTTGAAGGAACGTTTTGATTGGCGCGCGCGCGTTGAGGTCGAAGTTGAGGAGCCAGAGGAGCTCGAGTGGGACCCTAGGGTCCATCACCATACAGTGGAAGAACATATGGATGAATATGATAACGAGAACGGCAGTGGAGAAGAGGACTCCAAGGAACCAGGCGAGGCGAATGGCATGGATGAAGATCAAAGCAGCGACGAGGAGGAAGTTCAGGCATTGGTGGACTCCGCGATGGATACACAGTCCCCGGTATCTCAGATCGTTGCGGATCCGAATGGAACTGTCTTGTCTTTGGACGTACCATCAACGAATGCTTAACACGATCATTGCAAACCACGCTTCGCTCACGTTTAGACAGTAATATAATGGACTCCGCAACGTCACACTTGCAACCGAAACAATAACGCCTTGACATTGCTATGTTTTTGCGCCATGTGACCATAGGTTGCAGAATGGCACTCGAACTCTATGGTTGACCAGCAAGTGGACGACAAACTGTCATCGATGTTATCACCATCGATCTAACGTTCAAACGTGTTTTTCTCGCTCAGTCACACTTCTTCCCTTTGTATCTTCACAGCCGTTCTGCAAAAATGCCGACGAACATCATCTGCCTACAACAAACATTCTTCCGGATATACAAATTCGGGCATTAACATTTTTTATGTTTCAGTGGAAAAACTGTAATGATCATAGAAGACATTCGCCACTCCCGCGCCAATTTGATCTGGGTGCATTGACCGCCAGTGGAGTACTTGCAATGCAGTCTTGAACTCTCGCCACCCGCATATATTAGTGGAGCGTCGATGTGGAGGAGGCGCAGGAGCCCATGCCATCCACTTTGTCTCCCAGACACTCTGCCTCGTTGTATTTCGTCGCCATTTTTCGTGATCAACAGAGACAGGCGTTTATCTCGCTGGAACGACGATGTCTAACATGATCAGAAGCACCGATTCGGCCGTTTCACACCCTCATAGCAATTCGATTTCCGATGTCGGTCAAGGGCGCTCTTGCAAACCAATTCCCATTCTCGTTGACGCATTGACCCTTGGACGATGGGACCTGGTATAAAAGGCTGCCTCCGCGCCTCAGTGGTTATCCGACACCCATTACAGGCAGTCCGGCTTTTGCGCTCTCGCCCCTCTAGCTCATCGCTTCCATAATGCGCCTCTTTTTGGCACCCACGCTCCTAGCTACTTTATTTTCTCTTCCTGGGCTATCTGTTGCTTTCCAGAATCGCAACCCAACCCAGACAAAGATTTCTGACGCACGCGCTGTCTTCAAAGCGCGCCAGTACCGAGTTGCTCGCGATACTCTTACAACATGCATTTCCGTCACTGGGTCATCGGTTGCAGAAGCTGCAGGCGTCGTCGACCACTCCATTGATGACGTCAGCACTTGCGTTTGCACCGACGTATGTCATGTTGCTGCCACTTCTGGATTAAGGAGCTGACTGCCCCTTTCATACATAGAACTTCAACGTTTGGCTTACGACTGATGCAAATGCCCAAATCCTCGTCAACGCTCTCGGCCAAACTGCCGTTACCACAGGCGTCAATGCCCTTGTGCGTTTTTCTTTTACATATCGACCGTGGCGTAGATACTGACGCGGCTTTCAGCTCAATAATCAAGGCACTGTATGTTTCACCCTCTGCTTCTTGTCTCGATTTTAATCCGCATCTATGTCAGTCATGCGATTTCCCCACTAACTCGCAGCCGGTGTGTATCGTTGGACAGCCATGTGCATTCCAGTGCATAAACGGATACACTGAAGTGTCGGGCCAGTGCGTTTGCAACGACCCCAACACAGTATGTAACGGAGTTTGTGGAAGCTTCCCGAGTGTGAGTTGTCTTCTTAAGTGTGTCCTACAACGTGAACGGGGTAGATTAAAGATTTATCTTTACAGGGATGCGGCTCGTCTGGAGCAACCGCCCGCAGGCGTAACGTTCCTAAAAAGATCACAACACTTGCCGGAGCTCTGGCAATCTGCAAGGGTAAATCGGTTTGTGGTGTCCCTGGTCGAGAGAAGACTCTCGATTTCGAGTGTGTAGATACCAGTTCCAGTCTTGACAGTTGTGCGTATATCCATCCTTCCTAGTTGATTTGTAAGATTCTGATTCTGATTCTGATTCGTTTTTTTTTTTTTTTTTTTTTTTTCCCCTCTTCTCAGGTGGAGGATGTGTTGTTCCCCATTCATTCCCCGATCCCGTGCGCTCGGCCCTCCCGCTCGGTGTTGACTGCGGTCGCGCACTTGGCGTTGTTGAGGCGCAGTGCTCTGATTCCAAATGCGTGGTTACCACATGCCGCGGGGGATTGGTAGTCAGCCGTGACGGTACTCAATGCGTCCCCAAAGCATCGAATCTGCTCTTAACACGTGATATCGGTACTACGATCGTCACGCTCGGCCCAGACGTTAAAGCGAAGCTGGGTGAAATCACGATCGCCGTTGTCACCCTCGATGACGCTCGCAAGGCTGCTAAACAGTCTGCGGTCATTCCTGCTGTCGATTCCAATAATCTCGTCCGGGACGCAGTCGACGCAACTGTCAGACTGTTGAGCTCTCGCACTGTATCGGATGTGTCTCTCCACGTGGTATCTCTTGTCTCCTCGATGTCCCGCTACCATAAAGAGGTGTCAGACTGTGAATGTCTCGACAAACCTATTATGGATAATCTTGACAAGGTTATCGATCGTGCCGTCGATCTCCATCTGTACCTGCTCAACCATCCTGTTGGTACCGCCCGATCAGCTAGTGGTGACGCTGTCCCTATCACCTCCACCCTCCCTCTTAAATTGGACGTCAGTGGCCTTCTCTTGGCGCTCGCTAAAATCAAAGTCGGCAGCAATATTCAATCGCCTGTCGTTGACAAGACCGTATCCCTCCTCAAGCTTGCCCTCAACATCAACCTTACCAGCACTGCCTTGGGTACGAGCTCTCGCGTTGCTGCTCCAGGAGAAGTTAGTCCATCGAGTCTCATCAATGCAGTTGCCTTGGCTGCCAGCGACCTTTCTGCATCCAGGACGTTCGCCGACCTTCTTGTGAACCTTAACGTCCTGCTGAATGCTAATAACGTCGCAACGACCAGCCTCAGCGGTGCAGAGGGTACCGCCTCTGACACCCTTGCCTCCCTCGATCGTGTAGGCAAGGCTGCTCTTGATCTCAAGTCGACCATCAACTCTGCGACCGATGCTTCCGAGCTGAACCTTGCGTTTACCATCCTTCAGGACAAGGAACTTTATGCGGCGCTCACGAGGGTTGCGAGGCGTGCCACTTAATGCGTTCCAATCTAATTTTCTTTTTTCTTTTACGTGTTCATACATTCCCAATAATAGACACATTTAGAACATCTCCTACTTACCTCTCTACATAGTGGGTTTGAGGAATAGAAATTGGGGTGGACAGATATAATCTGTTAGAGTTTGTTGTTTAAATTGTTTCAATAAATGTGCACTCGAAGCTTGTTTGCTGAGATTTGGGCTGATAATTATTAAAACCAAAGAAGTTTGCGTGCGTTTCCTCCTGTACCAAATGCCCATTTATGCAATGCGCACTGTAAGTACATACATCGTTTAGAATGCGAACCAGGTTGCTGCACAGCTTAATCAAAATTGATATCTCCTTGCTGGGAATTCTTCGGCTAAATGAAGAATCATACTGCCGCTGCACGTGTAAGCACTTTCCAAGTGACCATGGCATCGCACCGCACTACGGGCTCCTTCGACCGCATCTTGCTTCAACCCAATGGACGAGTATACCTTCCTGCCTTATGGGCTGCAGAGAGTCCAGACAAATACACGTCTTGGAACGGCATCTACTCAAGACGCGCCGCGCCCTAAAGATGCTCTTTGGGATCTTCAGCCTCGAGCCTCACAGACGAATATAAGATATGCACATACTGATGCCTCTCGACGCCATGCAGCACGACAGCCTCAATATACTCCTTCGGATACTCGATCTCGACCCTCCCGAAACGATTCGAAGCATTCGCCTCCTGATACCATACCTAATCTCTACGCTGCAAAGGAGTTTCAGCATGGTCTCCCGAATATTCCCTCTCAACTGGACCACATCAATAGAGAGGATTCATTTCGAGATGATATTCCCGTTGTCAACGTTGCGCAGGAGCGGGAAGATGCTCTTCTGGGTCATCAAGCAGCACCGTCAATGGATGTCAAGGACTCACATCCTAGTGTCAGTCTTCATCCCCACGCTGACGCATCTGGGGCAGAGTATCCGCTGCCAGATCAACATCACCTGACTCGAGTGAATACAAAATATCCACGTCCTGACGCAACTTCTCGTCCCCAGGCTGGCACTGAGGAAACTCAATACCCTCTTCCAGATCCTCGGGACCGTCCATCCCGGGGAGGTTCAAAATACTCGCGTTCAGGCGCAGCTTCCCGTCCCCAGGTTAGTGAAGCGACAGTGCACGAATCCGACCGTCCTATCCCGGATCGTCAGCGTCGCCCGTCCCGAGGGAGCACGAAGTACTCGCACCTAGGCACAACTTCTCGTCCCTCTGAGGCTGCACCCACGGCAGCTGACCCAGATCGTCCTCTCCCAGATCCTCAGCCTCGTCCGTTTCGAGTAGATTCAAGGTACTCACGTCCTGGCGCAGCGACAACACAGGAGCCCGAGCGTCCTCTTCCGGATCCTCAGCCTCGCCCGTCTCGAGTAGATTCAAATTATTCGCGTCCTGGCCCGGTGACCACACAGGAGCTGGAGCGTCCTCTTCCAGATCCTCAGCCTCGCCCATCTCGAGTAGATTCAAAGTACTCACGTCCTGGCCCAGCTACGGCACAGGAACACGAGCATAATCTCCCTAATCCTCAGCCTCGCCCGTCGCGGATGAGTAACAATTATTCGCGTCCTGGCGCAACTTTCCGTCCACAGGCTGGCGCAGAAACAAAACAGGAGCCAGAGCGTCCTCTCCCGGATTTTCAGCCGCGTCCATCCCAGGCAAATAACAATTCGTCACGTCCTGGTGGGGCAGGAAGTTCCACTTCCCGTACCCAGACTGGTGCAGCGACAGCGCAGGAGCCCAAGCATCCTCCATCAAAGCCTCAGCCTCGCCCGTCTCTGGTAAATCCAAGTTCCGGTGCAACTCGCCATGATAGCGCAACAACAACACAGAAACTTGAACCTACTGCCTCGGATCTTGAACCAACGAAATCGTCCCAGATGCATACGAAGTATGTCAACATGCTCTTGGCCCTCGATACTATCCCTCGTCTGGACAATATGTTGGCCTCTTTCTTCACATGGATCTTGTTGGCAGGATTCATTCTGTTCCCCGGAACTTTTACGAGCCTGCAGAACTCGCAATCAGCTGTCGCGAATGGAGAGGTAGGAAAAGAAGTTCTGAAGGCAGTCGCGCATGTGCCCCTGTGAGAGTGTTTCAAACATACTTTCGTATCCTTTTCTCAACGCGGCTTACGGTACAGGTTCGTCATTGCGTTTTTATGCTGCGGGATAGGTGGGATAGGGATGTGTTATCTGTGGTGGAAATGGATGTACAACTACATCTGGCTTGTTAACAAGATCTTCATGTACGTGGAACGTCATCAACAACGTACGAGCATGAATTCATAAATGTCATTCTCAAGGCCTGGTTTGCTCAATTCATTGGCTGGCTTAATATCAACGATCACGAACGTCTTTGGTGTGCAGCATGGGGAGTTTTCGACGACTAGCAAAGTCACCATTATAGTGACGGCAGTATCCACATTTATCTGTGGGGTTTTGACCTTGTTTTACAGCCTATGGAAGATCAGACGCATCAAGAAGAAGCATGATAAAGAAGTGGGGGCAGAAGCAGCCGGGCGGCATGGAGAGGGCATTGTAGAGGAGGTGAAGAGAAAGACAGCGAAGTAATCAGGAAAGTTCCAATGTTCGAGCGGCTTGATCTAGGCGGAAATTTACTAAGCCAGTTAGTTCTTGACAATGCTTCAAGCTCCAAAGAAAAATATGTGCTCAAGAGAAAACACCACACCGCTTTAACAAATAGTGTTACTTGGTTGGTGGTTATCTAAGCTTCAGTTTGCACGCGGAGCCCTTGATCGCTCGCTTTTTGCGACAGACTTATCTGAAGATCTAGGGGCGGGGCTCGGCATAATCCCCTATGCTGCCAGAGTGTGTGGGACTCGAACCCATTCTGTCGTCAGAATACTAGTAGATTGAGAAGGAGGAAAGAAGAGTGGAGGGCATCTTGAAGTCAAAAATCTTAAAATAAACTCTCTGTTACAATCACCCCTTCTTAATTTTGCTCCTCCAGATAGAAATATGGCGAGATGGCCGAGCGGTCTAAGGCGCCAGACTAAGGCCAAGGCAGTAGCTGCTTATCCAATAATCTGGTCTTTCGGGGCGTGGGTTCGAATCCCACTCTCGTCAATTTTTTTCTGCTTGTTAAATAACAAGCAGAACAAGGGTGCGCAGCCATGATATTCCAATGGTTGGGCAACTGGCCCGCATTTAATGGACCTATGCTAAGGGAAAAGAGGAGAAGGAAGAGCTTACAGTGCTTTCAGAGTGGAATCAGATTTGTACTTTTTGGAAATTTCTACGTGTGTTAATTTTCTTTTCTGGTAATGATGACATCAGCACCTGAGTGGATGGATTCTAATTTCCAAGTTCTTTCTTGTTCTCTGATCTTTCTGTACATGTGCCTGCGGCCTGCGCCTTACATTATTGCCTACATGTTGCTTTTCTCTTTATGCTCAACTCTGCCTCTAATAATACCGACTGGGATGGAAATCCAGACCATGAGGAGCCAGTTGGAAATTCAGTAGACAATGATATTTGTGAGCTTCGCAAGAGGATGACAGAAAAGCATCAGTAACAAGCATTTATCCTGTCAATTACATCCACATTACACTATGGCCAACAACAATGGTTCATTGACAAATGCATAGTTTCTGATTAATAAATTTCTGCACATTGTACACTGGCTACCTAGTGGCAAATTGAATTTGTCTATATGCTGCTGAATATCTGTTTGAGTAAGAGATATAAGTACAAGTTGACAAGAAGATATTCCTACAGTGTTTTGTGAAACTGTGTGGCCATTTATACAATGCACCCTTGACACAAGAATATTGTCATGCCACTGCAGCAAAACATGCAATATTGAATGCACACTAGTATATAGGTATATAGATCAGGAAGGAGCTGTATAGTTTCACAGTGGGTTTGCTACTGGCAGTACCTTTATATTAGAAGCTAGAAGCATTTCATCTGTTAATATGTCTCTATGTAGAGCTGGAATGGCTTCAGTATTATTTTATATAAAATGCTGATTTTATCATAACCTTAATATAATGACTGTGAATAAGTGAAATTAATTATTTAGATCTCAGAACATGCTAGCAATGGCCCACTTGGATCTGTAATCAGGCCAGCCAACTTCTGTTCTGTCATTAACAACACAGAATCACTGCTTACTGTCCTTCACCATCTCGTAGTTTCTCTCATGTATTTCTTAGCCTCTCTCCTAGCTGTCTCCCTGTATCACCAACTGTTCTCTAGCTGTTCTCTTGTCTCCCAGCTGTCTCTCACACCCTAAATGCTCCACACCCTAAAAACAACCTAGGCCATTTTTCCATCTCCTGATAACCCTGAGCTAGATCCACCCTAGGTCCCCTTTTCATGTCCTGATAACCTGATGCAAATATTGGCATCGTGTGCATACCACTTGTACTTGCTATCAACATTTGTATTGGCTACATACTGACTATGGCGTTCAATATCCCATGACTGCAATACTTAAATAGTAGGTCCAGCTATCATTCTGCATTCTTTCTCTCCATTGAGTACACCTAAAGTTTTCCACTGCAAAGCTACTAATACTTCTAATTTCTGGTTATGTAACAATGATTCTGTCAGAGCCAGGGACCCCCATTTCTGCGTTTCTCACAGATAGAATCATCCTGCGCCTGATAGTAGAGCCTCGCATAGGAGCCATTATTCCAATGACTGACAGCAAATTGAGTTCCTGACTTGAGGCCATTAAGAATGGTTCTGGTCCTCCACTGGGTCCGACCGATCCGTTCCGTAACAACAATGCTGTTCTCCAAGTTGCGAAAATACACTTCCAACTTGGTGTTATTATTGCTGTCGAGCCAACCGATGACAGCGATTGGAACACAGCCTGGCACGTTGAAATTGGGGAAGGCATCTGCGATATACAGCCAACGCTGGAGTAAGAAGAGAGGCAAAATTCGACGTTCCAAACGACTGACCTGACTGCCACGAGCCTGAGATGTCGGTCTTAATAAGCCTCTGGATGGATAGATCATTGGCTTGATAGAAAAGGTTTATGACGCGACCATTGGCGTTCTCGTGGGTTGTCACCGCCGTGAGACTTGAACCCCGAAGAACCTGGAGGGCTGGCAGCGCCGCTTTCTTGAACCAGCCTGAGCTGGTGCTACTGAAGCTGAATTCTTTAATTGCAGTATCGTCTCGTTCTGTTCTCATTTAATCCCTCTCAGTGCGCTGCAACGAGCAGGTACACGCACCCTGACAATACACGCAGATGTTGACATTTCCCTGTGCATCGCTCCACTGAATAGCCGCAATCGACGTGGTGGTGGCTGCTTGGATTTTCAACTCGCCCAGTGCGCCGGCGAACCAGTATCCTCTAGCAGCAGAGTAGCAGTGTTCCTTGAGGATATATTGCTCGTCAAGGTAAAAGACGCGAACCTATTGATGTCATCAGTCACTTTATTTCAATGCGCTGTACTGATTGGCACAAGATATGTACCTCTCCGCCGCCATTCCAACTGATAGCAGCCAATGGCGTGAAAAGAGCAGCCTTGAAGACGGGAGATCCTGTGGTCGGGTTTCCGGATGGCAGATGCTCGCTCTCTGTGATCCCGCCGGAGAACGGTGACGGCGAGAGAACTCCAACGAAGGGTACCACCCAGGCGATCAATGGTGATCGGGTAGTTCCACAAGCCGCTCTTCTTGCATTCAAGCGCGGTAGACCAGAACCACCAGTCAGTTTTGAAGTTCCACTCCCTCCGTTTATCGATAACCTTGCGCCGCTCCTGGCTGAATGAGAAGAGGGTCGCAAGAGTCAGCCAGTGTGGGAGCATGAGTCCATGCTCTGTAATCGGTTGGTGATGGTGCTGTCCGGCTCCGATATGCCGCATAGATCTCGTCTGCTGAGGCCTGTACCGCATCCACGCAGCGCCTCTTGTTATCCTGGTCTGCGGAATCAAGTGTCTACTTGTCCCCGTACACTACCCAAGGCTGCCCTGCTGGATTTTTCACCGATATCCCGATTGCGTTGTCTTCGTCATGCATAAACTGTTGACTTATTAAGTGAAATCGGATGATTTTTTTTTAGAAAAAAATTGACAAACCTTAGCGCATGCATCCGCTGTTATGTCCGTACTCCTATGAAGGTTTCGACGTGGTGTGCGAAGGTGACCAGCAGAGAGTGGATCCTCGAGGAAGTGGTCAGCAAACGCGTTCATCGCGTATGCGCCTTGCAAATCGCCACTGATTGCCTTCTGGATCGCAGTCCCATGTCCAGCATCGTATGCTATGCGTGCATCGATACCGAAGTGGTCCCAGTTGATCTGAGCAAGCCCCAGATAACCAGGTATGGCTGTCCGACCGAAAGTGATCAATTCCAACTTCGCGCTCACGTCCGAGAGCTTGGCGTAGACAACGGAAGGGTCCTGATGGTTTATGAGAGCCTCATTGACAGCATCAACCTCTGCCTGTAACACGGATAGAATGTCCGTCGCTTCCTTAGGTTGACGAGACCCCACAGCAGCGAGTGAGTTATACGCCTGGACAAAGCAGCTCGATCGGTCTGTGGCGTCATTTCCATCGCTGATGGGGGAATAGGTCCCATAGAAATCCCCTGCTAAACCATTAATCTGACCATAGGTCAAGTTGAGCCCGTTGCTGAGCTGGAATTTGTGGTCGGAGGCAGCGACCCGCTGGCCGTCCTGCAGGGTAAGGGTGATTGCGTCTCCTATGAAGCAGTGCTCCGCGTATTCAAAGCCTTTAAATAATGTGAGGAATCGTTCAGACGATCTACAAAAACTCACCAAGTTTGTCCCTTCTCGCCGTTTTGTTTCGGTTCGGAACTGGGACTACAGTGCGACCGAAGGCAAGATCTTTGGGGGAAAGATTTTCATCAAGAATGCGAGGTTCGCGTTCGAGGTCGAAAGATGGAGAATCCATGTCGATTCAGAGTTTTGCCACATTGAGCATAATATGTAAGAGGACTCGAAAACACTTCAATGATCACTTGTAAGGAGCTGTAATTTTCGACGGTTACTGCACCTGACAACTACACCTGATTTCACATCGATAGCTGATTTCATATCGATATAGGCCAGATTTATCGTTTACGAGATTTGAACTTGGTTTTCAAGGTGCTGAATCCCAATTTTGAAAGGAGCGAGGCTGGCAGGAAACCGAACAACACCAGAATATGGAACCCACTGTGTGTAAGTTTTTTTTTAAAGAACTTCTGCTTAGCTTGGAGCGAAAGCAGTTCACATGAGCATCTACGGCGGCCTGCCTGAGCACCGTTCTAACACCTCAATTCCCGATTCTTTCAGAGATGTCAGAGGCTTGATGGCTATGAATCATCAAGCAATTGTGGCGAAGCGATGCTAGATCTACCATTACATTGTTGCACCTACTTTTTATCAATTCTGTGCCGCTGACTCTTCGGACAGACCCAACACCTTGAAGAAGGTGAGCCCGTCCCAAGGTGCAGCCTCAGCATAGCGCTCACGGACCAAGAGATCTTTATTTGTCAAAGTCAAATTTCAGTCATCTGGACTGTCTGAACGCCATTATAATAAGGTACTTGTAGCTGTTTTCAGAGAATGGTTCCAACTTGGGGCTGCCAGCCCAAACCAAACGTTGAACATTGACCCGGAAGATTCTCCTCTTCCTTATTTTGCTGAAGGATTCGCAACGTTGGGATATAGGCACCATCCAGACTCGATGGTCGTGATTGGAACTTGGCAGTCATGAAATGTTTGTGAAACAGTGAGTGCTGAAGCACATCTTCATTTCCGTCCTCCAATTAGAAGTACTTATCGTCCGATGGCTGATATCAATGCAGATCGATCTTCGACCATGAGCGCTGGATTGTGTTTTTATTTTGCTCTGCGGCCTCAACCGATTGGAAGCCATGACATGTTATGAAACAGTGAATGCTGAAGCACATCCTCATTTCCGTCTTACATTTGGAAGTAGCTTGCCATCCGATGGCTGATATCGATACAGATCTTCGAACCGTGAGCGCTGGATCGTGTCTTTATTTTGCTCTGAGTGCTGGATTGTGTCTCTATTTTACTCTGCCGCTCTTCCGAGTCCTGAAAAAGCAAGTTGGAACTTGATAGCTATGAAATTTTGTGAAATAGTGAAATGTGCCGGAGGACATCTTCAATTCCGTTTTTCAGTGTGGTCCACTGACTGATATTAATACAGATCTTTCGGACCGTAAACGCTATCGGGCGCACGATTCAATCATGTTCACGATGAATTTGCGGTTCCAGTAACTTAAAAGGCTACCAAATCAGGTTTGTCTTTGGCCCACATCGCACTCTGTTCTAGTCCCCCAATCTCAATAGTCATGCCCGTCGTCTCTGAAGATCACTCTCACAACTCGATTCTCCTTCGTTCGTAAGTTCCTTGATACCCATACAATTTGATGTATACCTTATCGCCAATGGATGGCCCAGTGACCTCAGTTTGAACATCACTGCAAACCGTAAGGGCAGAAGAAATCTTCTCGCCTTCGTAAGTTTGCATTCAATCTACCCATCGCTTCTCTCAGTAACATCGACCTCAGTGCCCCGATGTTATGCCCCTTTTTGAAACGAATGTACGTTTATTGCTCTCACCTTAATCCGTGAAATTATTCTAATAATGCTCTACACAGATCAAAGATATCGAAATACTCAAGCAGTCCTACGAGCTCTTCAGTGCTCTTCCTCTCATTTCCGGAAGGAAGAACAACATTTATGTCCGCGGCTGTGTGTCCGATCGTGACCCCGCCCATCCTGCTGACACCGATGTCACTTTGAGCGCAACCAGAAGTGAGCTCATTCTCTGGCCCCAAGTCATCAACAATGCGGAGAGGTTGGGGACGATCAGACTCTGCCTGGATCCCAGTGGTGCTGGTGATCTTAAGGCTGAACGTGAGGCAGGTGGGCTGATTTTTTTTACTACCCACAGTTGCATAATTGGATCTAATCACTCCACTATGCATCCTAGTAATCGCTTCCACCGAACGCATCGTCTACACTCCACCTCCCATGGTTGAAGGTCATGACGTATTGTTTTCTAAAACCGAAAAGCATTCTTCCGAGCCTCACACTGCGCATTTTCCGATCGTCAAGAACTGGAGAGAGCTGCATGATTTCGTGGGGGAGGATGCCTCTTTTTCTGCTTATAATGTGGTGGTCGTTGACCCGATCTTTGAGGTCTCTTGACGAGATTAAGGTTCTTCGACGACTCAGATCAGCCTATTGAGTTGCACGTAGACGTCGAGGTAAGGCTTCCATCGATTAAGAAATCTGGGTCAATTGCTAAGCATTAAAAACTATCAGCGCCTTGGTATTCCTGAAGGATATGAATTCTCTCTCGAATCGGAGGACCCAAACCTCCATATCGCTCGCACGGCCCTTGTCAACCGTTGTTCAATCGGGTGTTCCTTTGAGGTCCGTGACCGTTACGACGTGCCGGTCAAGGTGAAAATCTATAAAGTTGACCAAACCGCAGCGGAAGTTATCCCGGAAAATGCCTCCGTGTCCCTTATCACCCACGTCATTGATCGGCCTCGCCCGTTGCACAGTGGAGATCCTTCTATTTCTTATATCCTTGGTGGAGAACATATTGTCTTTACCCCGAATTTGAGATATTCTGATACCCTGGACCTATGCAAACCTATGTCAGCCAATGCCTCCAATGCTACTCCTACGTTTTGGTTTAGGGCCAACATTGGTGATGGGAATCAATTCCCCAGACGGGCAGGAACAAACCATTGGACTTCACCTGGTATTTATCTCTTGTCTTTTTATTTAATTCATTGATAATCGATATTCGTCTTCCAGATATTCAAGTCTCTGGTAATAGGCCCGTCAATGACCTCGAAGCACGGTTTGGTGGAAGCCAATACGACGTGAATTCGTCAAGGGTGAATGTAGCACCCAACCAAGCGAACTATATCTATCTCCGTGCTAAATGCTCACAGGCGGTCAACATCCAAGCTCGTCTCTACGTTCTCCCGTCACAGATTCTCCTGCTCCCGAGACATTATTAAGAGCATCTAGTAACTGAACTTGACGGGGACAACAACAGAATAACCGCTATTCGTAATGTCGGTTCAAATGAGGCCAAGGTTCTCGTCTTCACATCGCCGTTCAATGCGTTCAATCCTCCGCCACCAGCATCAGGCCATCATTACTGCATCATAGCGGAAACCAGAGTCAATAGACCTGATGCACCTTGGCCGATTGAAGATCCCCCTACCGGTGTAGATTTTCTCAGATGGCTTGCGAATAATCCTCATATGTGCCAACGAAATATTGGCTGGTCAGATGTAGAGCAGGATTCCATTGCTTGGCAAACCGGGTTATATCTCGCTGGCGAGTTTTCCTCAGCTCCTTTCCCTTACCGGGCACTAATTATCTCGACTCGTTTTAGGCCCTGTAATCAATTCGGCCTGCAGCTATCAACTGCAGCTCTCCATGAAAGATGTTCCAGTCGGTGGACTGGTCTCCCTTACAGTCACGGGCACAGTCGATTTCAATATAGCGGAAACGCAGGTTTCGCAAAAGAACCTCGTGCGTACTCTCATACCTTCCCTTAGTTACCTATTTTCTGTCAAACTGACAATTCTATCAGACCCTTTCTGGAAAAACTCACACGGGAATCAAGTTACCTTACCAAGGGACAGCTACTATTGAATGGAAGCGAGGGACATCGAGCACCCGACCAGGGCCAAACGCAAAATTCGAGGTCTTCTTCCTGCAAATTTAATCTCGGACCCCATCCAACTATACCTCTTTGGCGCTCGGCCCTCCTGATTCTGAATCGACCCTCACATTTAACACCATCCTCGACACACAGTCCTGTTATGAGGCGAAGATCTGTGTTGGTCCCGCATATCCGAACTTGGCGCAGGGAGGTTTGACGCCCGAGTCTCTTCAAGCAAGCCGTCATGAGCATCTGGAGGCAAGCGGCCAAACCAGTTTGATGGCAGGTGCATTCCCGTTGCCTCAATTTTCAGGTGTTGGATTGCAGGAGGATGTTTTTGCTACTACTAGGCGTCGACGGGTCGCACGGCTTCTCGGATGCGACAGAATTCAAATTAAGTAGTCGAGTGGTCAATCGTTGTTCTGACAGTGCGATTTACGACATGTGTAGGACTAGCAAGGCAAAGGAAAATGTAGTAGTACGCAAATTTGTCCATATGAACGCCGTTTTGTGTGACATTTTGTCTTGTCTATCTCATGTTAATTACTGAGCATTTCGGGAGAGCCCAAGCTTACTGCATGCATCCAGGCTCGTCTACAGGAACGCGCCGAGTCAGTGGGTGACAACTGCCAGGCTCCAGCTCAGTGCTTGGTGGAACGATGCTGCCTACATGGGTTATGGAGACCCTGTTGTCGTCTTTGTATCATACTTCTTCGTCCACCTCGCACACCCTTCACGTTCCACAGGCCCTGCTGTTGGAATATCGAGCACGCCACTAGAAATCACAAGGCATAGATTCATTTCTTGTGGCACATACTCCTTATTGTTCTCTTCATTCCTCCGTTTATTGCCTATTTTGTCACCCTTTGCTCTTATTCTATTTCGTTCTATTGACTTCCTTAGGTTTACATCTTATTTATATAATACTGTAATATGAATGCAGCCCTCGCGTGATTGCGAGGGCCCACTGCTATCCTGAGTGAGCGTGCAGACCCGCTCATTTTAACACCTGCCTCCGCTGCCCAACTCATCAAAGCCCTTCTCCCCTTCTGTGCCCTTGTTGAGTCCGACAAGCTCAAGCCTGAAAAGTCAGAGTCCCAAGTACAAGCTTGCTTGTGGAAGCTCCTAGAGGCCCAGGCAGAACCTTGCCAGAGGGCACTCTGAGAACCTTAGTTGATGAAGTCTCTACTAGAACCGTTGAAGTCTGAGCCAGGTATCATCAAACAGATAGTTGCCTCTCTTCTGCCCTTAGGTCTAGGATCTGTTTCTCAAGAGTCATCAACCCTAGGCCCTAGGATCTCTGTCCAAGTAGCCATGGGCCCTAGGCCCTAGAAAGTCCCCTGATAACCCACTCATTTTCTCAACAACAGGTCTGCCAATTTCTTAGCTTTTAATACTGCAAACAGTTCAATATATGTACTTTATGATGAGCTTATACTGTACCATTTTGAACAGTTTGGCACCCCTTTTGGGGTGTGACACATATGATGAAATACTGGTTTCGGCACATGCCCAACAGAGTGTGACCAGCAGGATTTTTCAGCAGTGTGAGAATAAATTGCCAAATTTATCTATGACTACATAGAAACTTTGGTAGATGTTTTTCATTGTGAAAAAAAACATAACTGTCAACTTTTAATTCAGCATGGCACACTATCCCGACAAAACTCTATCAATTTCTCAATTTATTCACTGGAAACCACCTGAAATAAATAATAAAACATGGCATGTCATATCAGACCGATCAATGAATGCCTTATTGACTAATAACACATCTATAGCATACTCCCAGTGCACCTACAACAAGAACAGGAGACCTGGTTATCTGTGGAAGGAACTCTTAAATGGCTACAGGCATGTGTCAGGGGACAATCTGCCAGGGGACAACCAACCTTATCCACTCTATCTTTTACATCTTCACTCCTTCTCTTTTCTGTTCATTATCTGTCTAGTTTATCTAAAAGATATACTCACCACTCAT
>JABAJU010000088.1:0-90159 GCA_018220975.1 Tephrocybe sp. 9980TJB
CCTATTCTCTTGGTGCAGGTTTGGGTAGTCATGTGACTTACCAGTCATGTGACCATCCAAACAGTACCAAACAAGTTTGTTTTTGGCCCTTTCTGGCATAGGGAATCCTCAGACTTATTCTCTTTGGATTTTCCTCTGCCAGGTGAGTAGCTACCTCTCTATCTATACATACATACTCAATAAACTTTGGATTTCCCTCTGCCAGCTGTGTGACTGTTTCACAGCCCCCAGAGGTTGCCCTTACACACTCTCTCCAGATTGAGAGTTCTAATAAAATATTGTTCTCCCTCTTTTAGTTTGACAGATAATTTAGACTCTTTTATGTTGGAAATTAAGCATGGCTCCTGGCCACCAAGCTGACTTTTGTCAGGCTCCCATTCAGTTTCAGGTATAAATACATGAGATCCTGTATCTGAGCTATCCGAGTCATATATATGATCCACTGTCAAAGATGTGAACTTGTTGTCTGAGGCAAGTGGAGAAGAATTCACTTGTCTCCTTCTGAAAAATTCTTTTCTGCTATTTTTGTTTTGCAATAATTGAAAATGTCATCATAGGTCATATTGTGTACATCCATGCGTGACTTGCAATCTCTAGCCATATGTCTAGGCCATTTGCATTTGTAGCAAATCAATGGCCCTTTCTTGTTTCGATCAATATCCATAGCATTTGGATCTTTTTGTCCTTGTGCTTGTGGCGTAACTATTTGGGGTTTCCACCCAAAGTTTCATGGAGTTTGTGGAGTTGTACCTCCAACTGCTTTCTTTGTCACATTTTCTGCATGCTGAGTATAAAGCTGTTCCTCTGCTTTGGTTCTTCTCTATTGACGATCTGAGGTTGTGGCTCTCAGATACCACTGAAAGATAGTAACCGGTGGGCTTTCTGCATTACAAAGCTTTTCTTGCAAAGCCTTGTTGATAGAGCGTTTAAACTCTTCTACAAGAGATGCTCCTGTATAACCTGATCCTCGTGCAGTATTCTTAAAATCTTGCACATGTTGGTCCATTGTCTTAGTTCCCTGAAGCATAGTTCGAAGCTTCATGATCTTGGTACTTTGGAGATCTGGATCTCCAAAATCTGCCAAGAAAAGATCCCAGAACTCATCTACTGTTGTAAATGGTTCTCTTCCTTCATGTATTTCCTCAATGAGTTTATCATGCCATTTGACTGCTAATCCTTCTTGCATATAGCTCAGGATCCAAAAAACAGCTGTTCGATCATTAGTGAACTCTTCTGGTTTTCCTCCAATCTACAATCAGCAGGAGTTGGCAAAAGATTGGGCATCACTCATTTTTTCTGAAAATTTAGGAGGCACCGCAAACTTTAGATGTTTGTTTGTTTCTTGTACTGGTGAAACAGGTAGTAGTCGTTGAATAGGTGAGAAGATGTGTGAATATAAGAGGGAGCAGCATGATGGTGTTGTGGGTATGTGTGGTATATTTGATGCCTGATTCAAGAGTGCCTCTGCTTGAGCCAACCTTTGTTCAAGCCCAGTAATATAATTCATCAGGTGATTTGGGCTGTACTGTGGCTGAGGTGCTGACATAGATATCTCTTGAACATTTGGCTATAGTTGTCATGTTGCTTGTGGAGTGAATGAAGCTGACATGATAGATGAGGATGAGGATGATGATAATGAAGGGATGATAGATGAAGGGTTGCAATGGATGTAGAAGGTGACAGGTAGCTCATTAGTACCTTGGTCTGGGCGCACGATTCCGAGATGGACCTGCTGTATGAGAATAGGAATATATCCTGCTAGGCAAGCTGCAAAAGGCAGTACCTCATCTTGCTGATAAAACCTATCTGGGTCTTCTCTTCATGTACCTGGTCAATAGGTGAGTTGGCTTCTCTGAAGGTCTACCAGATCTCCTTATAGCTACTCTTCAAGAGAGTCGGACTCAACGTTACTCCACTCTCAAACAAGCGCTTGTCCACTGAATATGAGGTAGCTATAGAAGGGTACACAACTACCAAAAAAACTAGCAGACAATAAATGGTGCAGAAGAGAGTAGTGATGAGGATAGGGGAGAAAACTTTAGTAGGGCAGGAAGAGAATGAGAACACACTTGATTTGTAAAAACGAGATTTTGCAAGGAGTCAGATGTGGGAGAGTGCCAGAGAAAGGATTTGAGTTCTTCTGTTAGGGCAATACTACAACAATGCAGCAGGCTCCCACAAGAATAACTCTACTAGATGAGAAAGAATAGAGACGACAGTGTTAAGTGTTCACACTAGGTTATAGTGGAAATCCTAAGAGAACTCGAATGAGGTCTCTAGATGATATATTACAACCATATATACTGTTAGGTTCATACATGTGTTCTACATGTGTTACTGTACATGAGGTCATGCACAGTAAGGCTGACTGATCTAAATGAAAACAACACATAAAACATGCTGTTGCACAGTTAGCTGACTGTTGAACACCAGGCTTCCATGCTGCATGATGTCATGCACAGTTGCCATGCCTTGCCCATGCTTTGTGTGACTAAATACTAATTACTAACTACTATTGTCCATGATAAGATATGATGAAGAGTGATAAGATGTCTGTGAGATAAGGATTAGATATAGAAAAAGATGATTCCTGACAGATACACCAAGACTCACTGAAAAACCTACTCTTGTCATCACAATCCTCAGGACAGGCTTAGAGCCACTGCCCATATATTGTATATAGACCACAACATACTGGAAACTGAAGCACCTTTCAGACACCTGCAAGTTGTCTCTATTGAAAACATGTCACTGAGCTGGCCAGAGGCAGGCTATGCCTCACTTGCTGGTAGGTTGTATGAGCAGCAAATAGCAATACTGCTGCTGCTGAATCTGATTCTGAGCATGGGAGAGTGTTATGCTTCCAATCAAGGAGGAAGCATTCATGTCCTTCTTTTTCCATGGTTCAGCCACCCAAATATCATGTTTGTCTTGATAATCTGAAAAGTAAGTAGTGAGTAGTGCCCACTGCCCAGTTTTTTCTCAGAGCATGCCTCATTGTACAATCACAGATGCAGAGTTCAATTTCAAACACTCCTATCACCTCTTCATCCTATGCTAGCCCTCTCGATGACGTATCTTGCTTCTCTGATCTAAGCCCAATACCATCATAGTGTCATGATCATACATGAGTTCCCTACTCCACTGACATATATGCCTAGTTTAATCTTTAGCGGAGGCTGAGAAGCACTCATATGAGTAGTAAGAGATCACTCTTGTCCTATTGCATGTCATCCTGTCCAAGGTTCAGATTTCATTGTATCTATCAGCAAAAACAGGGTCTCTATAGAGGCACTACATAGCACTATGTAGAGCTATAGTTCCATAGTATACTTCCCCTTTACATAGTGCTCTCATAATGTCTCCGTAGCTTCATAGTGCTATATAGTGTCTCCATATCTACATAGAGCTCAAGGTTTTCATTTTTGTAATACTGTACACTCTCTCACTACCTTTTACATTAATGCTAACTAAAATTAACTTAATGACAACAAAATGAGCATTAAAAAAATTTATTGAAAATACAATTATAACTGTGTTATGATCAATAAATCTAAGATATCAAGGCAGATACTCAACATGAGGGCAAACAAGTAGTATAGTTGAAAAGAGCATAAAAAAGTGTTTCAGAAATGACCCAGAAGAACCTAGGGACATAGGTTCCTCATGTACAGAGTCTGGAGGTAGAGTGATGGGGTGATGAGGAAAGGTGGTGATGTAGCAAGCAAACCATAGAGCAGAAATGGGTAAAACTGGATACTGCCAAAGAGCAGTAGTCTATGCAAGTCCAACGGCGCTAGATTCAAGAGAAATGGTTTCACAGTTTTCAAGATATTATTGTCCAATCAATGTTTAAGGCAATATTGAGCCATAGAGAGGGAAGGAGTGGGTAAATAAGAGAATCCAGGCATTAAAACAACACTGAGGATAATGAGAATAAGGTGTCAAAAGATTTGGGCAAACTATGCAGCTGTTTCCAAGATACTATAACTCACTGGATGATGAACTGGCAGTCTCAACCACACTCTAAACCTCCTCCAATCCTTCCAACAACCTTCAAGCAAATGAAAAAATTATTCAAGGGGTGGCCAGAAGTCAAGAAATAAGCATCGACATGATAGGTGGTGGTAGTGGTTGATGAGGATGGGTGACAATGTTGTGTGACAACAAGTTACTGAGACATTGTCAGTTCATATAATGTTTGAAGTAGTGTCTATTTATAAAGAAGTGTCCTATTCCATACACTTAGCAGATACAGCATCAGTGAAGTACTACTAGTAATCAATAATTTACTGATCAAATGTCATCTTGGGCTGTGGGGCCCTATGGCCACCTGGCTGCACTCTATACATTACTATGGTTACAGCTGAGGCACTATGGCCACATGACTGAACTCTATACATCACTATGGCTACAGCTGAGGCACTATGGCCACCTGGATGCACTCTATACCATGCTATGGTCATATGACTGGACTCTATATATCACTATGGCCATCTGGCTGCACTCTATACCATGCTATGGCCATATGACTGGACTCTATACATCACTATGACTACAGCTGAGGCACTATGGCCAATTGAGTGCCTTTGCTGATGTTGTGACATAGTAGTATTAGGCTAATAGGCATTTAACATTCTAGTTACTATTTGTATTTTTTGTGAATGGTACATCTCCAACCCATAGGTACACAGGCATCAAGCCATACCTCATACCCATGAGGACCTGTACCTGTGGCCCCAAGCTCTTAAGTGCATTGAGACTTGGTTTCATTTTGTATTTTATTATACAACCAATAAAAGTACATTCTACTTGATCCACTGTTCAGTGTGAATTGAGTGTTCTGAACATTAGAGTTAAGCCCCATGAACTTGAGCAATTGGTAGCGATTTGAGTTGTTCATTGTCTCCAACAGTGATCATCTTTAAAAGTAACCACTCAGCTCATCAACGGCCGTAATTATTACTTGAAAGTACAGTCTGCCACTATCAAGTACTTGACATGTACATGTAACTTAGTTATTCGGCAACCGGCAGGGAGTCTATTGGACTCTTGCAAGAGGTAATCCGGCAGTGGGGACAACTCAGTTTGGTGGAAAGATGTATCAAGTTGTAGTATTTCCATTTCCATACGCCATCTGAGCATCGTATTAATGGCAAACATTGCCCGCTCAATGCATTTTGTGCATTCAGCAGCGGGTATGTGCTGATCCTATCTCCTTCTTGCGGATGGCGAATGCTGTTCGATTTCTAGCTCATCCTAGGCGCTGTATTTGATTTCATCCCTAACAATGTAGTCACCACATCCTTTGTCTACAAGCTCGCCCGACAGGTCCTTCAAATTATTAACCCATGCTCAACCACGCGTATCTTTGACCTCCCAGCAAGGCAATTAATTCATCAAGCTCTTCCGTACATTGAGGTTGCACCAGTATTGATATTTTGGCTCCTTAACGACCCCACCATACACAGACTTGAGTTGTCGCACAGGCCCCGTTGCTGATTGATACATTGAGCTATCTGAATTTCAAGAGGGTGTTGAAGTTAAATCGAGATATACACAGAATACGCCCAGGCCAGAAGAATTTAATCAGGGTCGCTGTAGATGAATACCCACACCAAGGGTTTCAGGGAGCGCTTGTTGAACCGTTGTAGAGGCTGAGTTACACAAGTCTTTGAGACGAATAGTTTGTACAAATTGTTGATATTTTCCTACAAGTAATTGTGGTGGCTTGTGAGAATGCATGGTGTTGTAACAAAAGAGAATGAATATATATATAGACAGAAAGAGGCGCAGATATAATGGCCATTGATACCTCGATCACCATGCAACTTTTGCCAAGAAACTCTTAGGGAAGATACGCACAAGGAGCTTGCGAAGTTCGTCCATAGAAAGCAGGCCCAAGGCAATGGGAATGGGAATCAGCCAAAACTCAATTGGCACGGGGGCAGTCAGGAATAGTTTCTGAATTCCGGGGACCTCCGTGACAAACACAGCGATGATAAACGACATCACGATGCCGATAAAGAGCCAGATGTTCCTTCGCTGCGGCCGTATTGGGTCTGCCTGGAGGATGGACATCCGCTTGTTTCGCACGGCAAAGAGGTTCCCCCATTGCAGGATGACCACAGCAACAAAGTACACGCACTGCCCGACCTGATTGAAATGCACCAGCTCGTCGTTGGTGTAACCATAGAATCCGTCCGTGTACTTCTCGAAGGCGAGGAATAGCGAGCTCACTGGGATACCGGCTGCTTTGTACATGTACAAGAAGAACATGGCGTGCGCCGTGATGGTTTCCATCATGCCGACGAAGAGGTACGTCTGGAGATAAATCTTGAGGTTGATAAGGTGTTGTGTGCGATGGTTCCGTGGCTTGAGCGAGAGTAAGTCAAATTCTTCTTTCTCCATGATCAGGGCACTACAGGGCGCAAGATCCGTGAAGCAGCAAATGATGACCATTAAGAACGAGGAGAGCGGGAGCGGCACACCAAGGTAGACGTTCAGCACGACAGGCCACGCTTCAGACCAGCTACCTGATGGAAGCAGATAAGCTATTACTTTCTGAAGGTTTTGGAACACCAGGCGACCAAGACGAATTCCGTCGATGATTGAATCGAAGCTGCCCATGAGAACCAGATCAGCAGCCTCGATCGCGACGTCACTACCAGTTACAATGGCCACGCCAACGTCTGCTGCCTTGAGTGCGGGGGCATCGTTCACACCATCGCCAGTGACCGACACAACATTGTCTCGCCTTTGCAGAGCCTCAACAATGCCCAACTTCTGCTCAGGCGTCGTGCGCGCGAAGACGATTTCCTCGTAGCGTGCGACAATATCCCAGTGACACTCCTGGAACGAGAGAAGATCTTTCCCCTCCAGGACTAAGCTGCGATCAATACGTGTCTCCACCCTCCTGACGGCCTTCACATCGGTAGGCTGCTCCTGTACCTGCTTAGTGATGTCGGCAAAGGCGTCCGGCTCAGCATGTGTCGTAATGATGCCAATTTGCCGCCCAATGGCAGCGGCTGTAAGCCCAAAGTCGCCAGTGACCATGAAAAAACGCACGCCAGCCCTCCTGCAATCCCTGACGGTGGCAGCAGTCTCTGGCCGCGGCGGATCCATAAGACCAAGCATGCCAACGATGGTAAGGCTCTCTACACCACTCTGAGCGACCTCGATGCTAAAGTCATTGGATTTAAGGGGTGCATATGGTGTGTAGGACCGCATGCACAAAAGAATGACACGCTGACCATTGCGCGACCACTGTTCTTGAATGGTGATAAGTTTTCTGCGGGCATCGGCGTCGAAAGGATGTATGACGTTTGTTCTTGAGGACCAATAGGAGGTACAATGAGGAATCAGGACATCGGGAGCACCTTTGATGAAGAGCAGGCTTTCAGGGCGCTTCTCCGACACGAGTTCCTTCCCTTCGGTGTACATCGTGAGCATCCATTTGTTCCTTGAATTGAAGGGTATCTGGAATATCTGCGAGTGAGTATCACGGACGCCGGCAGCATTCCCCACAGCTTCGACAAATCGAAGGATCCCGCCATCTGTGGCATCGCCGTTGATTGCACGTTCCGAAAGAGGGAGATCAGAGGTAGCGCCATCAAAGGTAGCACTGTTGCACAGGACTGCAGCCTGATGGAGTCGGCGAATGGCAATGTGGTCGCCGGTTTTGTCGCTTGCAAGGGCCTCTTGGAATTGTTGGGCCGTGAAAATTTCATCGACGAAACCTGCTGATATGACTGACATCTTGTTCTGTGTCAAGGTACCAGTCTTATCGGAGCAGATGACTGTGACGCAGCCAAGCGTCTCTACAGTGGAAAGAGACTTAGGGAGGACCCTGACGGCCTTCATACGGCGGGCAATAAGGGTAAGCGTGAGTGTGACGGCGACTGGAACTCCGAGGGGAATAAAGGCAATAATGCAACCCATGACATTGCTGAGCATGGTGACCAGATTCATGTATGCCTTGTGATCCCTGTGTAGCCAAGCGAGCCAGATAATCAGGATGCTTAATGCGAGAGCGATGGTGCAGTATACGATGATGTATGTGAAACGCATAATCTCTTGTTGAATCAGTGTCGGTTTGATTTTCGTAGTGCTCGTCAGCTTGGATATACGACCCATGACAGTGCGACCACCGGTGAGGACGACAACACCCTTCGCACGCCCATTAGTGACATGTGTACCCATCAAAGCAATGTTGGGTGCCTCAAGGAATGTTTCACCCGAGGCATCGACGCTTCCTTCGACCTCTACTGACTCTCCCGTAAGGACGGCGCGGTCAAAGCGAACATCACCTGACGTTTCTATTAATCGCATATCGGCAGGTACCTTGTTTCCAACTGATAGCATGACGATGTCACCAACGGCAAGCTCTGACGCGAGAATTCGAGTGGTCTGACTATCTCGAATGACGACGCATTCTGCGGGAAGGAGGTCGAGGATGGAATTCATGATGCGCCCAGTGGACCAATCCTGGAAGCCCGAAAAAGATGCTTGACTGGCAATAACTAAGAGAATGAGGATGGCGAGGGCAAGATTTGTCGGCGATGGGGGATTACTGAGAGGTTGCCAACAAATGAAGAAAATGACGACGCCAAACCAGAGGATGGAACAGAACCCGCCAAAAAGGTACTGTAGAACCTTCCAAATGTAATTTGGCTTGATCTGCGCTATCGCGTTTTTTCCGTCGCGTAGAACGTTGCGCGTCGCGGTCGCAGAGTCGAGACCACGGTCCGGCGTGATGCCGAACATGGTGCAGAGGTTGATTACCTCGACGGAATGAAAGGTGAGGCTTCCGAAGAAGTCAGCATCATTGTTCTTGGCCTTTCCTTGATGCACAGACTCAGTAACCTGGATAGAGAGTGTGCGGAAGCCAATAGGGATCGACAGGTTCTGGTCGTGGTTTCGATCCTCCGAGGGCACAGCTTCGAATCGGGGCCTGGAAGCGATGTCCTTTTCGTGCTCAAGGTCGACAGAGGCATCCTCAATGTCTGCACCCATGCTAGTTCAATGTCGTAAGTCACGGTAGCCGAGGGTGATAAAAGGAGATCTACCCTGTAAAGAAAGCTGTTCGCGAAGGTTTCCAACAACGGGGAGAGGGAATAAGGAAAGGTTAGAGCCTCCTAGAGTCGGAATTCGAAGACTCTGTCTGATGAGGGCTCAGCTGATACTTGCGTGGGTGGTGGAACATTTTAAACTTTGCCAAGCGCGCTAAATTTGCTGTTTGCACAACAAGTGTTCTCATGCATGCAACCAAACAACCAACGTACAAAATTAGCCGAACCCCTTCTAAACCCTCTGTTTTGCCGTCCCTGAGGTTGCCACCAGAGCCTATGGGTCTAAAGGTATGTCGTGGATTCTGAGATCTACCTCTATGGTTTGACATAAGTCTAATTAGGACAATCAGTAATTAACAGTGTACCTTATGTTCTAACACCTGTATGCTGGCATGGATTCCAAGATCTACTTTTATAGTTTGGGATGTATCTAATTGAGACAGTTGGAAAAATTAAGTACGTGCTCTTATAGTTTGCTACGAGCCTAATCAGGATTCAGAACATGCGACAATCGGATATGACATGACATTTCATTCACTTTGATATTGACTACGTGACGTCAGTAATTCCAGGCATTGATAGCAAAAACAATAAGTCCTCCGACGAGTAAGAGATACATATAGGAAGCAATGGAATACAGAGGGAAAAAACCGATGTGGAAAGGAATAAGGATTGACAACGGCCGCACGGCGCGAAGGCCTGCTGACCAGATAACTGTTTCGTTTCTCCAGTTGGATTCCTCACTCCATGAGCTATTCGACGACATCCTTCTGCACTACTTGACGTATTAAACAAGGGACAGGAAGCTGCATTGCATTGCCAGGGCCAGACTCGATCCATTTGTATAGTATATTTCCATCCTAGTCATACCAATTGGAAACGAAAACGAAGTTCTGTAGATGTTACCATCAGGAAATGGGGCTGATTCGTACCACTGGCAACAGTTAATGTTCTCGTATACTGGGTTATGTTTAGCGATCTCCAGCGCCATCTTCGTTATCGGTCTTCAATCATATTGAAAGTGACGACGCATCTGTTTAGACAGTAGAACACCGTGAATGTGGTACCGTCTGCTTGTCGTCGCCGCCGATGAGGATGATCAGGTATCGAGAGGACATCTTCGATAGGCATGACCTCCGCTACTGTTGGCCATTCATTCTTCGACAAGCCCTACAACAACGAGGAAGAGAAGCGCACCTGACGAATTTTCTTTCAGATGCTTCGGCTGACCAGAATTACCCTCCTTCTGAATGAACCTATAATTCCGCTTTGTCCGCAACATCCCTGCCAGCGCTTGCCTCATAACCTTCAAATAGTCACGAACAGCACCTCCTCTTCTAACGAGTAACGAGCCCTTGCCAAGCCGCGATGGCGTGATCAGACGCACAACCAACAGCAAGCAACACCACCATTTCCTGGAACATTTTGAAAGTATAATGTGCCATAGACTTGGTGCCGTTCATTCGCATAATCGACTAAAGTGATATCCAAACAGAACATATCCAAACAGAACAAACGGGTGTTCCCTAACGGCGGGTGACGCGCCGTGATATACAGCCAATCTGGGTCACCCAGTCAAGGATGGCATTTGAGGTTTCTCCAGTGGCCACGACCACGTCTTAGAGAACCAGAACTAAGGCCTTGAGGAGTCACCTTTTTATGACGTTGTAGATATTGTCTGGATCACTGTCAATGAAAGAATATCAAAAACTCAGTTGCGAAAAGGGTAAGGCACATCTAACGAACACGCCCCAGTAACGGCTTCATCGAATCAGTGTCAAAGATAGATTTCGTATGCGGCAACTTCATGATCCTATCGTTGGTTCTGGGCGAGACGTTGACGGTACGTCTGCTGCTCTCGGCTTTGTGGTCGTAGACGTTAATTTAAGCGCGTCGTTACCGTGGGCATGACGGTTTGAAGGGCTTTGGGGTCGGCGATGGAGATGTTATTGGTAGCAATTGATATGTCAGTCAACAGATAATGAGGCAGGCATTGCTGAGTTCAAGGTTAGCAACATTCTATGCAGTCATTGGTGCACACGAGCCCTCGTAGCCTGCATGGTTAAAGCGAAATTAGGGTCGCAAGCCTGTATTTGTGAGAATGACTGGCGTGAGAATAGAGTTGAATTATTGTCTTGTTCTTTCGCGTCATGGTGTCGCCACCAGCCCCGCCTGTGCCGTTCTCCTACCCACAATGTCCAAAGAAAGTCAATGATGTCGATGAACACCCCAAGTCGTCCCAATCTTCTACCAGCCTTGCCACACAGGCTCTCACCATCGTTGCTGCCCACACAGCATCCTCACAATCACCCGTCTTAAACGTCTGGAGCCAGCGTATGGCTGCTTCTCGTGCCAATCATGTCTCTGGTGCGAATATTGGTTCACAGAACAATATAGTCAGCTCGGACGACTCGATGTGGCCCGAAGTGGGTAAGATTAAAGTCAAAGACGAGGCTGCCTCCGAATCACCCGCAATCAGCCCCAGAAAAGGTGAACACTCTGCAGGAAAATCTAAATGGGTACAAATACCGCGACAAGAGCTGCAGGATGCTGCAGACTTGCACAAGCAGCAACAACGACCACGGCGGCAACCACCATCGTCTGGTTCTCGATCTGGATCTGCCGCGCACAGCCGACTACCTAGTGCGTCACACTCGCAATCTGGGTCATTGCAATCAAGTCCTCTTTTATCCCGCGGCCGACGTCTGCCTGAAGAGAAAGAGGAATCGCCACAACCTCCACACCCCTATACACCATCTCCCCCGCTCGTTGTTCAACCCCATCTGGCTCCTTCACCACAACCTATCCCCAGCGTTACTTACCCTGCAGTTGCCTATCCTTACCCTCCGCCATCTCACTCTGTCTGGTACCCACCACCACCGACCCCTCATTGGACCCAGCACCACAACCCCGCGTATCCTCTCCCCCACAACTATTCCCCTCGCCATAACAATCCCCATCGGCCGCACCAGTACACACGCACAAACTTACATCCTCGGCCACCGAGACAGCCTTCTAAAAAGGATTCAATTCTGACAAATAACTACGCTGCGCCTCCTACCAACCTCACACAACCATTGCCACCTGCTCTCTCCCTCCCTGTCACCATCACCCTCTCACAACTCTACCATGTCAACAGCCGAACATCACATCTACCTTCCAACCCTATATTTGGCACTATCAATACAAATTCCACGAGCTCCCGTCTCTCGCCGTCACTGCCACCCAACCCAACAATTGCTGACTCACCTAAGCCCTTCCCACAATTTACCATCGGTGTTCTCCCCGGTGAGTTCGTGGGTACAAGGTCTCATTTCAGAGCATCCTCCAATCATTCGCTTTGGGGGAAACGCAGCCGGACCGCGACGTCGGGAGGTAAAGGACTCGTGGACCTGTTGGAATATCACGAAGAGCGCAAAGAGCATGGAGAAAACAACGGGAAGGAAAGGCTGCAAGAGGAAAAGGTAGAGCGACGTGACGTCGATCTTACCTCTCCGAGCGAACTGCGATGGGCAATCGGCTCCTTTGGTGCGGACCCCTCGACATCTTTATCATCACTGCCGCCGTTGGTTCCTGAAGTTACCACGTCTTCTGCCTCATTGTCTGCCTCACCAGCGCGTAACACGCATTCAAATTCCAATGACGACCCTAGACCGCGGGAGCTGCACCAACGTCTGGAGGAACTTGTTCTCAAGAAAAAGTGGGACAGGGAAGGAGAAGACGATCAAAACGAGAGAATCGAAGAAGATGATGTAAACAGCGTATTCCAGGTGAAGGACTACGGATATGGCTTCGGCTCGCGTGCATCATCTGGAAGCTCACCACCACAACCACCATCACGCCAATTGCAGCCTCAACCACGCATGGATCAAAAACACGGAGCTGGGAGTGGATACGCGAGTCCTGTTTGGGATCGGGATGGCGGGGCGCGGTTCAACACGCGCGAGTCATCACGGGGAAGCGGGCTCCACACACAGAATTCCAGCCTGAACTATAGTCAACTTCCCCATCAATATGGCCAGGAGCCACGGCGACGCGGACGTGGCGGCAGCGGCATACACGGCCAGAGCCGGCACTCTCCTCGGGGGACGCACAGGCGGGGCAGGGGCACCAACTATACCTCGCAGCCACACATGCCGCCTGGGCCTGGGATGTTCCCGTTTGATTCATACCCTGGTGCACGTGCACCTATGATGGACGTAAATGGTATGAATTCGATGTCGATAAATGGGATGGGGTTGTATTGCGACAGGTTAACAGTAGCTGGTGCTGGCCATGGCCCCATTCCGAATAATTCTTCGACGCTTCAGGCTGCGCCGGTACCTGTCCCGGGGCCTGTTACGCAGCTTCCGCTCCCTCTCTATACAACGCGGTGGTATCTCCTTGGCCAGCTCGAGTATTATCTCAGTGCTCAAAATATGGCGCAAGATTATTTCTTGAGATCGAGGGTGAGTTGAATTCCCTTGATCCTATATCCCTTGTTTCTAACATTCCCCCCTACCCTATCTGCGTTTCATGCCTGCCCATTTCAACTTTTTTTCTCTTATGCTTCTATGTGACATACTGACTCCATAATTTTGGCAGCTGGACTCTAAAGGCTGGGTGCCCATATCGCTCATCGCGTCGTTCAATCGCGTACGGCGGCTGACGGAGGACGAGGTGCTTGTGAAGGAGATCTTGTCTCTTTCAAGCGTCGTGGAAACCACTGACAGTGGCAACGTTGCAATGGTGCGGATGAAAAATTGGCAGGCGTTTGTATTGCCCACTGCGAAGGCTAGTACTGTTGCAGATCTCGACCATGAAGGGGATAGAGTGGGTGGGTGGTATGAGGATCGATCGAAAGACGTTGGAGCTGCCTTTGGAAGGGAATTGCAGGTATTGTCGTACGCTAACGAGAACGGAAGGGAACGACTAGAGCAAACTGGGCGTGAAGATGGGGTGACTGATGGCGAAATCTATGACATCGAGGACGACGAGGATGAGGACGACGTGGTCTTCGTGCTGACGCGTGACGAAGAGGTGACGATACCCTGGTCATCTACTGGTGAAAAGCGCGCCTGAGTAACAGATATCAAACGCTCAGTACTCGGCATGGTATTGAGAGGTTAGTCCTCACCGCACATCTTGAACAATTTCTTCTTTAGGGGTCTTTCAAATTAATTCCTGGACTTCAAGTATATATTTATTTACGTTTTTACTGTATATCCCCTCCCTACCTTTGCGTTGATAATCCACCCCTAAATACTCGCTCAGTACATTTTTTTACATCCATCCATCTCCTCCCTCTGCTTGCTCCTGGAACCAAGTACTTACGTTCAGTTGTTTCACCCTCTTCATGTTCCGTCCTTATTTACTGACATCCGCTGCCTTTTGTTATCTCGTTCGCAATTTAAAACGAGTCACGACGACAGGTATGCATCTATAATATAAATGTCTTCCTGCCTTCAAGCTTGAGCTTGGCTTCGCTTGAAAGTTACGTTGAAGTTTGTAGTTCTTTCATCCACCGGTCCGACATTTAATTTTTAACGTCAGCTGGAGCAACTGCTCAACAAACCCAAACAACTTTCTCCACCTGTTGCGCAGAACACGCACAAGCCAGCACAGGGCAGTGACTAGGCGCCATTATTGTAGGTGACATTTGCATCCAAGTTTTTCCCGTCCTTCTTCTCCACTTTTCCCTCCACTTCCCCGTCAGTTCTTGCCCGATGATGGCGGTCAAGATCTATTTTGAGTCTTGACACGACACGACCCCATACTTTTTGAAATTTATTTTTCACAAATTTCTCTCAGAGTATTGACACGATACGCTCTCGAGTCTCTCTTCTGCATGTGCAACCCAGTGTTACATCTAGACCTCTGTTTAAGAAAAAAATTTCTTGGGTAGATCTTGGGTCCATGAGGTGATTGTGTGTCCGCTTCGCCCTACAACCGATCACCAACTGGGCCTAAGGGGCTCAGGGCCATAATAACTCGTGGCGTTGTCAATGGTGAATCGCGATCGTCATGGGAGACGTTTCCTTAAAAAGGAGAGTAGCCGAAGGAATTATGAAACGAGTTATTATATGAGAACGTTACTACCGAACCTTGCTTCCATTTTTCTGTTCTCTTTCGTTCCTCCTCTTCGAAGTTCTTTTTTCGACTCGTTATCATGCTAAAGATCAGGAGTTCAAATGCCAGGCCCGTTTGGCCCCCTCCTCCACCGCCGGACGAGTCGGAGGATGCGCGTCTACAGCGCATTATCGCTGAGGAAGAGGCTAAAAAAGTCAGCGACGCTATCGACATCAGTCTGGGAGCAGGGAGGAAACAGCAGCCTCAGGCGAAGATTTTACTACTGGGTAAGCCCATTCCCTACTTTTCATGACCTTGATCTGAAGTGTACTTGAACATGTAGGACAAGCGGAATCTGGTAAATCAACCGTCCTTAAGAATTTCCAGCTCAACTTCTGTCCGAAATCGTTTGCCGCTGAGGTTTGTATTCCTTCCATACACTTGACCTACACTGACGACGCTTCTTCTGCAGGCTGAAGTATGGCGTCCTATAATTCACCTCAACCTTGTTCGATCCATCAATTTCATCCTTAACTCCCTAGCAGGCCGACCTGGAGACTCCTCTTTTCAGCACCTCTATGACTCTGGGCTGTCAGGCGACCTTAGACGAGTTTGTATCGGGCTGGCCCCGCTACGCGCAGTTGAAGCCAGCCTCACTCGATGTCTATCTGGAGCAACCAAAGCCCTTTCTGATGGGCCAACCTACAATCCTGATAAAGCTTCCGAAGTTGCGATACGTTCAAGTACAGGATGGAAAGACTTTCTGATGGGCCGGCGAAGAGCGGATTCTACGTCTGCATCGAGGACTTCCGGAGGTTCGGACGAGACGGATCGTCGGATATTGGGGGCATGTGCAGAGGATATGACGAAGTTATGGAATGACCCCAGCGTTCAGGAATGGCTAAGAAGTCATGAAGTCTCCCTTCAAGAACAGCCAGGCTTGTAAGGCAATTTCTAGAGTTTTTTTGCATTAAGTGGCTGATTTCACCCTGCTTTAGCTTCCTGGATGACATTAATCGAGTTACACACCTTGACTACGTTCCAACATCAGGTGAGGTTACGAACTATGGGTTAATTGAGGGACATACTGATTGATAGCCGATGACAGCCGATATTTTACGCGCAAGGGTGTCTACCATTGGACCAGAGGAGCACCACATCAGCTTGGAAAAACCCAGTATGTACTTACCATCAGATACCCAGAAAGGATATCCGAAGCTCAGTGGGCTACTATAGGGACCGAAGGTGGTAGGGAATGGGTGATTTACGATGTTGGGGGCAGCAGGAGCCAGAGAGGTGAGTGTTCAGACTGGGTCCAAACAGCGCATCTTATTTCCACCTCAGCTGCCTGGGCACAGTTCTTCGATGACGGTGCGCCTACCTACTCCACCCCCTGTCTCGTGAACTCCGTCTGATTATTTTCAACAGTCAATGTTATCATCTTCCTTGCCCCTTTATCTGGCTTCAACCAGACACTAGCTGAAGACAAATCTGTCAATCGACTGGTTAGACTATACTTCTGTCACAGATTCCTGCGGAATTCACTGATGCTATCTATTTCTCATGGTAGACGGATTCTATGAAGCTCTGGAAAATGATTTGCAGTAACAAGATTCTAGCCTCGGTGGAATTAATCCTGTTCCTTAACAAGCTTGACGTGCTGGATAACAAGCTGCGGAAGGACAAAGTTCAGTTTTCACGATTCGTTAAGGCATATAACGGTGCAAATGAGTTGAAGCCTGTTACTAAATGTGAGTTCTACATGTCTATATAATCTTTGCTGTGGTTGACATGGGCACCAACAGATTTATCGGATGTATTTCAAACGCTACATGATCAGAATACTACGAGAAAACGCAGGGTACATCGTCATTTCACGTGCGCTATCGTAAGCAGATGATGTAATTCTTTCATCGGCCTTGCTGAGACTTTATCAGGATACCAAAGCGACTTCTGCTGTCATAGATCGAAGTGAGTCTTGGTCGGGATCAACCCATCATGTTGCTGATTCTTCACCCAGTCCATGAACTTGTCATGGTAAAAACCCTTTCAGCGAACCATTTGGTATAATTAAAACCGCTCGTAGTCCTTCCATGTTTTCATTCACTTGTATACCTGGAGCATACCTTCTGTCATGTAAAGGTCAATCATCATCTACTCTGTACACGTACTTATCCTCCTTCGGACCTAACTCTACATTACCATATCTTTTATGCGTCTATCTTTTGGGGCCTATCTGTAATGAGTATGTATTTCGATGACTTGCATTCCATTTAGCCTGAATTCAGTCATGTGCCAGCCTGCGGTGATGACGTAATAGTTTGATCGTAGTCGACTGACTGAGAGTTGTTTCTTCACTCCCTTGCTGACCACCACCATGGCTAAGGGTTCCGATGTTATTCTGATTCTGGTGCGCCTAACCATCTCTCTCTAAAAATTGCATATGTGACCTCTTTCCAGGTTGCTATCCTATTTCCGCCAGCGGCCGTTGCAATGATGTCAGGCTGTGGTTGTGACCTCCTCGTTAACATTTGTTTGACTATGTTCGTCTAACCTCTATCGAAACCATGGAAACTTCTTACCGTGTCTTGGCTTTTAGCCTTGGCTATTTCCCTGGAACCATTCATGCGTTCTGGCTCATCTACAAGCAGATGCAGGCCGAGGAACGTTACGGCAGCGGGGGCTTCCAATGTACGTTTATCAATATCCACCCAATCCATCCAATCCAATAATGTCTGTCCACTATAGATGTTGGAAACGGGCAGTATAACCCTATCCAACAAGGCATCATTGGCCAGCCCCAACCTCAGTATTACGGTGCAACTTCGACCGGACCCTGAGTTTGCTGTACAGTGCATATCTTGGACGACTTCTTATGTACCCTCTCTTACAATCTTCCCTTACAATGTGTGGAGGATATGTACATGGACTTGATGAACGATATGTGATGTGATGTACTTGGACTGGGACTGAATATGGAAATTTGATATTGAAGTGCCTATTTATTTAGTCCAGACGCTACCAGACCCCCTCCAAGCGCTCCAGCAGGCAGCCAGTCTGGATCACGCTTTCGACCCACCCGTCGAACCGTCGTTGCGTACTTATGGCACAATAATTTAGGGGCGGCCAGAGCATTAATTACATCTGCTACACAGTTTCCTACTGGTTGTCAGTCCAGTCTTTGGGACTGTTATAGACATAATCCAAGTAATGTCGGTGATCTGAGTGTGGAAACTGGATTGCTTATTTGACCTTGCTTTGATGAAAAGTTCTGGTGGATGATTTATGAGAAACACTCCAGAACCAAGTAGCAGAAGCATGAAACAAGAAACAAGGTACTCGGAAAATATTGATGATCAGGCTGAATAACTTGAAAGGTGACAGGATCAGGGGTGATGAATCTTTGAAGATGTGACTGGGTGGAGAGAGGTGCCTGTGGACCATGGCTTAGGACAGGAAATCCAGACATGACTTCCAAGCAGGTTATATTGTCGCGCTAGTGTTGGGGAGTGGAGAAACAATCGGACGACTATTCAAACATTGCCGCATAGCCTCGTAGATCGTACAGGAACGAATTGGCTTGGGACCAACACCTGTCAGCAGTGCGGTGGTGCCTACATGTGTGGGCGCTCACTGGACGTCTGATACATGATTATAGTGGGCAGGTTACAAGTCAAATTTATTATTTCATTGCCATCTGTACTTGACAACAGTTTCTCCCTTCATGGTGAATCAAGTCAGTACAATCTTGTGGAAGGACGAAATTATTTGGACATATTTTGAAGAAGTACCACCGTCGGAAAAAAAAAAAGAAGAATGGTGGTTCCTTTTATCGTGTCTAATTCTGAGGTCAATAATCCATAAGGGAGTACTGATGATCGTAAATGCTAACCTCTATACAATATCAATCCTCATGCCGTTCTCCGTGCCCTCAAAGAAAACGCGGTAAAGCATTCAGTCATTCTGCGACTACCCATGCGGACACCCAAATGAATTGCTGTTCCTAATGCAGAGCGAAACGCGTGCTGACGCCGTATATAGATACTTTGTTGCCAGTGGAACGTCGATAGAAGGATTGCAAATCGACGGTGATTGGGTGTGGCTAGAGTTACAATCCTTCAAAGGTTTCGCAAGGAAATCTGGCGAGCAGTCGTCAGACGATCATGCTTCTTGCGGGATAATACGCTGCAACAACGATTCAAACAAGCCATGAGATCGAGCAGAAATACGGTAGTGTCATTAGATCACAGATAGATGACAGTCAGATAGGAAGTTAAATTGATAGCAAGATGGTTTTCTATGTCCATCTTTTGGTGTGGCAAAGAAAGTCTTCAAGGGCACACAAAGGCATTATAAAGTCATAAGTCAAGAACCTAAAAGGCGTCGACATTAGGTATTGTCTGGTGATTAAGATAACGGCATCACAACGAACACCTTTCAAGTTCAGTTCCTGCTAAATATGTGCATCCTCCTCGAAATCTTCCTCTCCTTCAGATGCATACGGATCATGCGACAGATTGGCATGAGCCAGATAGTCAAGATGATTGTGGACGGCCTTGACGCAGCTGCTAAGCGCCAACAGGTCTGACGGCGATATGGGGCAGCAGTATGTAATGGCCAATGTCTCTACCATTATCCCCGCGTCATACCGTGCCTTTAAGATCCATTTCAGGACCTCGAGACGATTTGTCTCTGGAGGAAAACTTCCTTGTGTGACAATGTGGGAGAAAAACCAATTCTCGATCGAAAGCTTGTCGAGGCCTTTGAAAGTTGGTCGGGTGGCGGAACTCCTGCTAATGCCTGGTAAACCGAGGCAAAAAACCTTCAAAAATATGTCGGCGTTCATTTGATGTAGGATATTCACTGTGCGCAGACAATCAAGGCTGCCAAAATGCCTCCACTGCTCCTCGGTCAAGGGCACTTTCCCAACGAAGAGTGCCCCGAGATCGCGAAACGACAGGGGGTCAAGAATGCGACTCACGATACCGGGCACTTGAGCTCTCTGGGGAATTGCGATCGCCATGTCCATGGCCAGTGGGAGCGCGATGTCAGACCCAGTGAAGCGATAGAAATGATGTCCTTCGTGTTTTTTATCATAGTGGATGGCCAATGACTCTAGTGTCTTCGTCGGGCTGAGTTCCGAGAACCTCTTTTGGAATGCTTGGCCTAGTTGCGCAAAATGGGCAGACTCGGCCAAAGTGTATGCCCATCCATTATTCGGGAAGCAAGCGATGCTAAGGAAAGTCTTGGGCATAAATTTGAACCCAATGCACGGAACCTCGAGGTGTTTGAGAATGATGGCACAACCCATAACATCGAACTGGGCATCCAAAATGCGTAGGTTTGGAAGACAGACATTTGGGATTGGGTTGGTCGCAGTACCAGGGTGTGATAGAAACGCATTATATAGATTGAGCTCCTCGAGGTGCTTCATACCAGCGAGGGCGTGAAAGAAACCGGCTGCGAGGAGCATATATTCTTCTGGAGCGGAACCAAGACCAAGGTGTGTAAGGTTTGCGAATGTACTAGAGTTCCAGTTTATTCCGCAGCCGGCCGCAACGAATCTGCGTAGTCGGGGTGCTTCTCCACCAAATAGATTTTCGGGGAACTTCACGCCATCCAGGCGCATGTCGCACTCTCTCAGCTCGGGTGCAGGACATTCAAAAGGCTTGAGAGCATCTCCTTCCGGTGCATAACCACATATATAGAGTTCTTTTATCCGGTCCAATTCAAGTGCGAGTACCGCATCGATAGTGCGTGTCTTCAGCGCACTTTCGTCTGGACTGTGTTTACAGGTGCAAAATGGTTCACAGGCACCTAATATCGTCAATGGCGCGTGGTTGGACCTCTTTAACATCTCCTCAGCATATTGTGGATAAGTGCATGGGATGCGCGTCCATAGCGCAGAAGAAGATAAAGCGACAACACGCCACCGGTGGCACACATGGGTAACATTGGGCCAAAATTGTAATTGCGAATTTTTGCCTAGCGTCGAAGGGAGGGATCTGTCCGTTAGGTGAAGGAAGATCAATGAAAGGATTTCATCTGGGAGCCAAGAAGTGAGGCTGAGGCTGTTGTATTCGCGTCGTAAACGAACAAGTTCCTCGTTAGATGCGGTGTCCATTAAGTTCGAGATGAGCAACGACTGGTGGTTCATATGGAATGAATGTGTCATTGTCAATAACGTCGGCAATAGCAAAGGCTATATGTACGATTAGTTTTAACAGATGAGCAGGTTGACAGTTATACATACTGTATCAATCCTCTCAAAATTGAGAAAAGGAGCATGGTGGAGGCTCGAGAGTTTTGCCTTACATCATGACCTCAACGTTAATTATTCATGAACACATTTCATTCAATAGATTTTGATAGAAACAGACGAGTCATCGTCATAGCCATGCATCATATATGATAACCCCAGTGTATCTATCTAATACACATAACCAAGGAGCTTGCCACCAATCTGCTTGCGCCTAGCCTCCTCGTGATCCATGATACCCGCTGAGGTGGTCTACACCATCCCATGAGAACTCAATATTCCTGAAACATAGAAAGAAGTAACGTACCAGGATGATGATACCGAAAGCACGGGCAGGGAGCAACAAGTTGACCCAGGACTCAATCTGGTTAGCCTGGACATTGAAGCGAGGGGAGATAACACCGGTCTTGTTAAGGCGGCCATTGAGCTGGATGACGATTTTACCGGAGCGGTGGTCGTCGATGATCTCGAACTCGCCAATGTAACCTATGATAAATTGAAGTCAATTGGGGAGGAGAAGGAAAAGAGTGCGGCATACCGTGGCGTTGCATGACGCTGAGGAACTTGACAACGACCTTGGATGAGGGACGAACAAGAACCTGGCGCTTGCCACGGCGCTCGGCGTTGACAATGTTGTTGAGGGTGTCGTTCTGAATTCAAGTTAGTTTTGTCTCTCTTTCGAAGGTGGTAAAAATTGAACTCACAAGAACAGAGACGCGAACCATCTTTTAGTTTTATTTTTGGTGTGGTGGGGGACTGAGAAATGTGTGGTAAGTGGATGAATATAACCCGAAGAGTGTCGTGCTACGGAAAGCGCGAGTCAAACGGGCTGTCGGAAAAGAAAGCATGGATCAACCGCAGTTATCATCGGCACTTTTGGTTGCACAACGCATAAAGCACAATTACCTGTGAAGAAAGGGGTCTTGAGGATGCCAACGACGACGAGGAACAACGACTTTGAAGACCAACTTTGTGTGGATCAGTTGCGATCAGTGGCTGTGCAGCTGTACAGTACCAAACAGCCACAACGGCATTTCCCGGTGTTCTCAGGCGCATCTTTACTATCCGCTCGAGCTCGACACCTCCGACGTAAATCAACATGGTACGCACACCGACGCCACCATTTTCTACCTATCGTTGACTCACAGAACACTAGGGCCGCGTTCGCACCAAGACCACCAAGAGGGCTTCCCGCGTTCTCATCGAAAAATAGTGCGTTTTTGCCTTGTATATTGCTGTAAGAATTAATGAAGAACTGGGCATCGTAGCTACCCCCGCTTGACCCTCGACTTCCACACCAACAAGCGCATCATCGATGAAGTCGTGCGTTCTATTTTGTCACCAAAAAATCAATGCAGATTTGTCTAAATGAAATAACCTAATTTAGGCCGTCGTTCCCTCGAAGCGTCTGCGCAACAAAATCTCGGGTTTCACTACCCATCTCATGAAGCGCATTCAGCGCGGCCCTGTTCGTGGCATCTCCTTCAAGCTGCAGGAAGAGGAGAGAGAACGCAAGGACAACTACGTCCCTGAGGTCTCTGCCCTCGATACCTCCGCCACTGGCCTCGAGGTTGATCCTTTGACAAAGGTACATTTTTAAGAGATTGTGTTGTTTGCTCGCAGCATATCTGATCGTATTCCTACACCTTTAGGATCTCCTTGTTGCTCTCAACTTTGACTCGATTGCCGTCAACGTTGTTGCTCCTGTCGTCGCTGTTCCCGAGCGTGCACCCCGCAGGGAGAGGCGGAACGTTCCTGGTGCTGGACGGTCATAGATGGATTAAGGAGAGGGGAGAGATGTACGATGTTAGGCTGTTATGTAGCAAGCATTATGCTCAGGCTATGAAAAATATGCATTCTGTCCGATCTTTCCCCACATTTTTCCACATAGTTATTGCAAGCTGTCTCTTGCAAATATGCATTCTGGCAATTCTGGCATCTGTAATACCCATTCCACTTGAAAGAAAATTCCGTAGCATGGTCCAAACACGACCAAATAGCGCCCATCCCGAACCACGATGGCGAAGAAAAAGAACAAGCAGGTAAGCAAGCTCGCTGCTCGTCATTGCTGCCGTTATTGACTGGAATAGATCATCCGCCCATGGTGCTGGTACTGTGAACGAGAGTTTGAGGATGAAAAGGGTCAGTGACTGTGCACGCTTTGTACCTGGGATACTGACTCGTCGCACAGTTCTAATGCAACATCAAAAGGCGAAGCACTTCAAATGCAACATGTGCCCTCGTCGACTTAACACTGCTGGCGGCCTCGCTGTCCACATCCAGCAAGTCCACAAACTTGAGCCTGAAAAGTATGTATTCCCAGGACTCGATGTTCTTTGTCCCACTGACCTCGTGATCTTCAGCCTTCCCCGCATTGAGAACGCCTTACCCGGTAGAGATGGATACGAAGTGGAGATTTTCGGAATGGTAGGCATCCCTGCCCCCGACGTCGCTGACTACAAACGCCGGAAGGAAATCGAACTAGGGCTCTCCGCAGGCTCGATCTCTCAACCCCCACCAAAGCGGCCTAAGGTTGAGAACAAGCCGCTGTCAGAAGATGAACTTCGTGCGCAGCTCGCGGCCCACAAGGCACTGATGGGTCTCTCATCGTCCGACAGTAATGCCGCCCCTGCTGAAGGGAGCGCGACAGCTGCAGCAGTATACAATGCCCCCCCTCAAGCCTATGCTGCTCCCCCCACTCCGGCACCTGCACCAGTAGCTGGTGCGCCACCCATGGGCATGCCTCCCCCAGGTATGCCACCTCCAGGCATGTTTCCCGGTGGTCCGCCACCTCCAGGTGCTTTCCCACCTATTCCAGGCCAACCTCCACCATTCCCTCCGTTCATGCCTCCTGGGTGCGTCTTTTTCTCACTTTAACAGCGATGTTGTCTGACTCCCCCTTTTTTTCCTCAGAGGACCACCTCTTATGCCGGGCATGCCTCCGCCTGGCTTCCCTCCGGGTCTAGCGCCCCCACCGTTTTCCCCAGGCATGATGCCACCGCCACCTGGCGCACAATCAGGTCCTTCTGCCTCTCGCCTTCCCTTCCCCCCTCCACCTCAATTCGTGCCCGCAGCAGGCTCCCCAGCGCCTGGTCCGCCGCCTTTCACACCACCCGTCCCTGGTGTCACTCCAACACCCTCATTTGCACCTCCAGCAGCCGTTCCGGTACTCACGACCCCCTCAGTAGAGGCACCCACGATAGAAGGGCCTCCTGCTCAACTCAGTCTTCCATCTGGAGTGACACCGTACACCAACCCTACCTTTAAGAAGACGACGGAACTTAAGTACAGCGATGCTAACTTCAGTCCGGTACGTATAGTCTCCTTTTCTCCCCTTATTCCTTTCTTATGCCATATCTAGGAGGAACACCGCGCCATTCATCCGAAGTACTTCTTCTCCAAGGCATCAGTGGGCGGAGCAGGAGAGGAATCGCGTGGGCGGAAACGTAAGAAGGCCGAGGATTTCCTGTAGCTGCCGGGATTTGCTACCAGGTTGGTTCTTTTTGCATCGACCCTATTTCATGGTTGATTTTAACGAAAGGAATTCTAGATTAGACTGGAAGCGTGGCTCGGAAACTCGTCCGTCCCAACTCATGTTTCTTTCGTCTGTTTTCTTTCTACCTTCTCATACCTCTTGTGCGTGGACCAAACAGAAACAGAAGACGAATCAGAGCCGTATCGTGACAAGTATTCTGGGGAGGAGCGGTACCCGGTAGGCACAGAGTACAATTTAATTATTTCCCCAGATATCGATCTGCCGCCTTGTCAGTCTGTTGTCATTGTACGTACCTACCCTCCTGTTTTTCTTCATTTCTCCCTTCGTCGCGTCCGGTCGGTCGTTTTCTTTTTGATTTATCTAAATTCGATGATTTTTCGATCCTTTGGGATCAGGCCCTTTAAAGGTCGGTGTGTCTCCCGTTGCAACTATACGTATAAAGACGGGTGGGTAATACTGCATGCTGTGTTGGACGGTGAAATCCTGGTCCACCTTGTATGGTCATTAGTGGATGGTGCAATGATAACCGTCCATTTGTGTACATCGAGCTCACAAGCTTGAGATAACACTTCAAGTTGAAAGGTGCAGAATGGCGACACATCTTAACCTTCTCATATGTTTTTGCTCATCACGATAAATAAGGAATTCCCACAAAGTCATGCAAAATTGTTACGTAGTTCTCGTCTCAAAGACATGTAACTCAGCCTCTACACCTGTTCAACAAGCACTCCTTGAAACCCTTGGTGCGGGTATTCATCTACAGCAACCCCAATCAAATTCTTCTGGCCGGGCGTATTCTGTGTATACCTGGAATTAAACTTCAACACCCTCTTGAAATTCAGGTAGCTTGATGTATCAATCGGCAACGGGGAGTAATGCCCTCTGTGCATGGCGGGGTCGTTAAGGAGCCAGAATGTTGGTACAACCTTGATGTACGGAAGAGGTTGATGAATTGCCTTGCTGAGAGGCCAAAGACACGCGTGGTTGAGCCTCGGGAGATTGAATAATCAAGAGACATTGCAAAGCCCCTACAAGCTTGGGGTCTCCAACGCCTCGATCAATAAGTATGATAGCATGGATATCGATTCCCAAGTTAAACATGTACTTACCAATGCGAAAAAAAATTACAAGAGCGTCGAATTTAAAATCAAGGATCGGAGACGGCTGGAATGGCAGTGCCAAACACCTAAAATGAAAAGGGCCGCATGACATAGACCTAGTCTTGTGTTCTACTCCAGGTAGAGATGTGAATCGAGCGTGCGATACTAATAGCGGCTTGGGTTGCATCATTGGATAAGATTATCGGCCTTTTAGATTAGCGCCTCAGCGCTTACGAGACTCGTCTTTCACATTGCTGGTCTACTTACTATCACCTAGAGCATTAAAGTCCTCTCCGAGTCCCCGACAAAATCTGCTCGCAATTCCCTTGCTTCCAGAAGAGAGCATCGAGATGATTCGAGAGCTTTTGGGACCACAAGTAGTTCGCACGCCATATTTTGCGTGCGTGTGTTTGAGGTTCTGCCTGCGAGCTGCGATGTTTTAGAGTTCAAGAGATGGCTTCTTGGTGCCGTGCCAGCCTTTGAGGCGAGATATCTAGGTGGATTGTCACACAACTGTCACGGGCCATGATCGTGAAGTGTGACAAGTCCAAAGTTCAACAGACCAACATTACACTGAGGACGTTATGGCGTCCACCGAAGCTGGACCTTCACAACCACCAAAACAAATCCACCATCTCCTTCCACCTGAGATCCTCGGGTTCTCGCCTCAACTCTTACTCGACGATATAATCAACATCGCCAACAACGCCGTCCAAGATGGAGTGAACGGCATGGAAGAGTTCCTTCAGAAATGGGTCGACGCGCGTTCTGAACGCCAACAAGATGACTGGGATAGCACACAAGACGTTGAACAAGGCCTAGTCGCGTTCCAGACTCTCTTGGAATACCACACGGACCTCGCGTTCGACTTCTTCGAGGCGTGGTCCTTGAGGAATATCTTTGCGATCCCGCCTGACCTGCCGATTGTCGTACCGCATCAACAGGAACTAGATCTGATGCAGACACCAGAACGGGAGCAGGAGCTTATGGACGAGTTAGAACAGCTCCGAAGGCGGCTTGACACTGTTGGTATATTTCATCAGGTCTCGATACTTTCGTTGTCAAACTGACGGTCTGTCCGAAAACCAGCAACGGAAACTACGGCGAATGTATACATATGCGCTTAAAGCCTCTGAACGGCTACAACGCCGCGAAGAAGGAAGACTCGAGCGGCTATCGATTCTCAATTCTCCGTCTCTAGACATCCTCCACTCCCTTCCACAAAAGTTCGTCGGGATGTTCAATGCCGTAACCGCATTACCACCACTCGACCCGTCCAGCCTCATATCTGTCGGCCATGACCCAGGGAAACGCCTGTGGGAGACCAGCAAGACGGGGTACAAGAATTGGGCAGTGGCGCAGCTGTTGGCGAGGTCGGAATCCGGCGATGCAGGTGGAAAGTCAGTGGTGGATACGCTTATGGAACATGCACACGAGGTTGGACGTGCCGAGCAATTGCGGACGGCTGTGGAGGCCATGGGAGGCGTCAAGGAAGATCTAGATGCGGTAGACTCGTCGAAGGTCGAGGTAATGGAGGAATGAGTCCTTGATGTTTTTCTACGTGTAATTTTTCTATTTCCAACGCCATGTATAATTATAGTTTATTTTTTTTTGTGGAACATAGTTTTTGTGGAACATAGGACTCCAAGCACTGATACAACTTCGCCTCTTGACGCAGCCATCATCCTCCGTGGAGAACTGGCTTACCTCCTAGAGACACAAAGACATCACGACCTTCGACCAGCTAAACTGATCCTTTACACGGAGCATCTTACTAACTTCTTAAACACCATGGGCCAGCGCTCAACCTCGTCCAACTACTACATGCTGCCCACTGGGAGCATGCAATGGCAGTAGCCCACTTTTTCGATACCTGTCCCAAACTATTTACCTCTCTCAACCCTTTAAAGCTCATTGTCTTGTACCCGCGATTAGTATAATTGTCACTCTGCGCCTCTACCTAGTACACTTTTACCCTGGCGCCTGCAGAGGTATCTTACCCTGGCGCCTGCAGAGGTATCTTACCTTGACATCCATGTTTGTAAAAGTATTACCTCAAGCTCATATACACTAGTGGGATAGGCATCATATAGCAGTGCAGATGGTTAATGATTTCTTTCTCGCGACGAACACAATCTTGTCTCTTCCAAACCAAAAGTCCTTTTGTCATACATTGATACAAATCCGAGCAATATCGCAAAGATCATTATGTACATTCAAATTATCCAAATCATTACGCCATCCTCGAACCACCACTCATCAACTCTCCACAACACACTACACTACAACACAAAAGTCCCCACCACGGGCACACTAATGCGACTGGGGATACTGATCCACTGCAACACCAATCAAATTCTCCTGTCCTGGGGTATTCTGTGTATACCTGGAATTAAACTTCAACACCCTCTTGAAATTCAGATAGCTTGATGTATCAATGGGCAACGGGGTCTGTGCGATAACCCAAGTAATGCCCTCTGTGCATGGCGGGGTCGTTAAGGAGCCAGAATATTGGTACAACCTCGATGTACGGAAGAGGTTGATGAATTGCCTTGCTGAGAGGCCAAAGACACGCGTGGTTGAGCCTGGATTGATAATCTGAAGAATCTGCCGGGCGAGCTTGTAGACGAAGGAGGTGGTGGCGCCGTTGTTGGGTGTAAAATCGAATACAGCGCCTAGGACGAGTTTAGAGCCGTCTATTTAAAAATCAGTTATTGATCTTGTACACAAGGAAGAAAACCACACACCCGCTGCCGAATGCACATAATGCACCTCGAGTGGGTAATGCTCGCCATTAATGCGATGCTCAGACGGGGTGTGGAAATGGAACTGCTGCAGCTGATACACCTTTCCACCAAACTGAGTTGTCCCGACCGAGGGGACCTCTACCGTCGTTCCCAGATTCTCAAAATCCCCATAGCCGTCGGGGATGGAGATGAATGGAATAGAAGTCGCTGGGGGGATGGACGAGTCGAGGTTGATAGGCGACTGTTGGGTTCCAGTAGAACAAGCGGCATTCTCGCCGTGTCCTATCCCTGCCCAGCCTAGGGGACCGGTGACGCCCGTGTAGCCAAAGGTTGCGCCACCAGCAGTGGCGGTAAGGTTGTTAGCGGTAATGGAGGGGGCCAAGGTGGCGAGAGAGAGGAGGGCGGCAGGGAGCAGATAGCGCATGGTGAGAGGGTGGGAGCGACGAGGGGTCGATAACTTTGGCCATGGATAGATGAAGGGATTTTATACGTAAATTGGGTGGAGCACTATGCTTTGTTAGGTATAGTATAGATAGGATCAATGGATGGATGATGAATATGAATTATTACGAATTGCATTCAGTCTGTCAGTCGAATAGGATATTGAGCCTTGATTAAATTACATAAATTAAAAGCGCAAGGTTGCAAGGTTGAATGTTTGGACAGAGTTGTACCGACAGACAGTGAACAATATAACCACCTGCAGAAGTTGGACGAGGATAACAAGATAACAAGCGAATAGGCAGCTAATCGGTTATTCAAATTATGTGAGACGCGTTATTTGTTGGTGTTTCTGTGTGAACAATGCGGTCACCTGATGTTGAAATTACAATCGAGTGTTAACAACGACGACGATGAGCAAACGCGGTTCTTCACGAACACCAATGACAACGGACCGTCTGTACAACGTCCAGGCCAACGACGGGCTAATTAGTCCACCTCCAGAAGAAACACTACACATCAAGCGAAAACGAGGAACACCGCAGCCTCAACAACTGACACCAAATCCCAAACCACGTAAACAGTCTCGAAGACCAAGTTCACCATCGAATCCCAATGCTGACTTTATTCCAAGACGTACGACACCTATTCCATCATATGAACCACCTACAGATATCTTCACACCACCACGCCTTGTCATAGCTTCTCCTACGGTTAACATGTCTAAACGTAGGACAAAGTCCAAATCACGCGCATCGACTGCAGAACTCTTTATTAAAACAGAGCCTCCTATCATTGACCTATCTGCTCCTATGCCACCTCCCAGTCCAACAGATGACCCTCTTCTTCTTTCTGCTCCTGACTACTCTTCCCCTGTACGCCGTCGTCCTCTCCGTAACGTTTCTGTCGCAACCAGCCCTCCGATTTCTCGTCATCCCATCTCAAACTCTCCTCTCCCTCCTATCCCTAAATCTTCTCTCCCTCCCGTCTCAAAATCTCCCCTTCCACGCGTTTCCAGCTCTCCTCTCCCTCCATCTTCCCCACTTCCACCCCTCGATGACGACGATGATCACCCACTTATGGACGTTGACTCACCACCATCTAATGACTGGTCAGACAGTGACGACGACGACATTATTCTCGAACAAGGCGAATACACAGGCCGCTTTCGCACCCTCACCGTCCCCACCAAGCTTGATCCTCCAAGCAGTGCTACGCGCGAGAGAATGGATCAGTGGGGCAGACCCATAACCCCCTTTCCCTACCGAAAGAAAATTGCACCTCTTGATTTGTTGCAAGAAGTGGAAGGCGAGGCCGAGGCCAACGAGAACGACATGCCCGTGGAGGAGATCCACGACAGAGTAGCCACACCTACCCCTGAGCGAGCTGTCGATGCATCGTTTGAGGAACCTTTACGCGTCAATGAACATAACAACGATGAAGACGAAGAACTGCAAGTCAGGGAAATGTCCATCCCCCTCGAACAACAAGAATCACCATCCTTCCATCATCCTCTCAACTCGACTCCTGAGCCAGCACCTCTTCCTCACCCTCGCGGGCCATTTGATTTCGACATCTCTTTCGAGGACGAGCCTGGCGCGCAAGAAGAGAATCAGCCATCACCACAAGAGGATCATGTTATGATACCTTCAGAGAACCAACCCGAACACGAGCCCGAACCAGAGGTAGACCAATCCATGTCTCTTACCCAATGCAACGAAGAGCCGCCCAAAGCACTTGAACCCCCATCTCCCAACCACGAGGATGAAGAGGAAGAGGAAGAAGAACGACAAGTCCGCGAAATGTCCCTCTCCCTCGACCCCGAAGAGGACCACGAAGAGGAAGAGGGTCCCACTCCCGCTCGACAACCTACCCCCGAACACGAACTTCCCATCCAAGAGGCTATGGGTTCTGTCGTCCCCACCAACGACAACGACGACGATGAGGAGGAGGAAGACCTTGAATACGGCATAGTCAAGATAACCAGCTCAGACCCTCGCGCCGCCGCTCGGGCTGCTGCGATTCTCAAACAGGTACTTATCTACACATCCTCCCTTCTCGATTCTATCTAATACACATCATTCACCCACAGCACGACTACGACTGCTTCACGCGCCCGCAAGCCAAATCTAAAAAGACACGACCACAACCCCGGCCCGGATCACGACACTCCCTCGCGGAGAGCGGGATCGTCAAGAACCGTGACCGCGATTGTGCCGCAGAAAAGGAACGGCGAAAGACCCTCGGCGCGTCCGTGTCTGTGGTGGGCGATATGGTGTATATCCCCGGGAGCCCAGTGACGACGTTGCCTGCACTGCTGCGCGAGGCCGAGGCGGACATTTCCATTTCCGCTTCCGCTTCTGGTTCAATGTTTGGCTCTCGCGCGGGAACACCGATACACGGCTCCCCTGCATTTGCATTCGACGCAGGGTTCACCACGCCCCTCAGCGCGAGTGCCGTGTCTCTGAAACGCAGCCTCTTTGATTCCTCCTTTAACTCTTCATTTAACTCTTCCTTTGCCTCCCCTTTTACTGTCGCGGACTTGGGACCAAGGACGTGGTCGAAAGACGATTGGAAGCTCCTCGACGCGTGTTTCACTGACGAGCGGCTCTTATGCGCTCTTAACCCCGGTGCGCTTGCCCCAGTGGATCTTGTGCAGCCAGAGGATGTTGTGAAGCGCTATATGAGGCTCGTCGGTGGGGAGGCGGTGTGTAGCGCGTGGGGAGGCGATTGGGGATTGTGAGTAATTTTTTCCATTCTCTTCAATATCGAGAACCGTTTTCCTGATATGTTTGCAACAGCGAAAATCTCCTCCAGCGCGTCAAGGCTCTACAGAAGAAACAGCGCCGAGGGGAGGTGGCACCCCCTACTACGCCCATCACGACGCCCTCTCGCGTACCAAATTCAATCCCTATCCCAGCACTCGCACCCACGCCCGCACCCGCAACACCATTCGCCACACTCCCAAACCGCGCACCCTCAATGGAAGTCCCCGACTTCACCCCACTCGGTGCACGCGCACGGCGGCTCAGGCTCAAGCGCCCCGTGCTCCCGGACCCCGTTGGGCCCGGGGCGCCGTTTAGTGATCTTGTTGCGGATGATAAGAGGGCTGAGGAGGAGGTGGCGCAGCGCGAGAGGGAACGGGAGAGGGAGAAGGAGAAGCGGAAACCGATGCCGATGCCTCTACTTGCGCCGCGGTATGCGCATTTGTTGGAAGAGGCGGTGGCTGTTAGTCAGTTGCCTAATCCGGGCGGGAATGGTAGTGAACGGGAGGGTGCAGGAGCGGAGGCGGGAGATGATGAAGATGAGGATTTGTTAGCAGAGGCGCAGGTCAAGGCTGAGGTCGATGCTGATGATGATACCAATGCCGATGCCCAAACCCAACTCGAAGGCGAAGTCGAGATGGAGGCACCCTTCCCCGCACCCACCCCAACATTCAAAACCCGCGTCAAAGGCCTTCTATTCTCATACCTCCCCACTCTCTCCAAACACCCCAAGCCCAAGCCACACACTCCGCAATCCCAAACAGGCCTCCCCCTCCCGCCTCCCTCCGTTCTTGCCAAAGACCGCGGGGCTATCACGACACCCCTGCGCGCCCCGCTCCCTAAACCTCCCCACCCCAAGGACCTCGTCCATCTGCATCCTGCTCCGGTACCGCCCCCTATCCGCACGATGATTCCGAAGCGGAGGCCACAGCGGCTTGTGGAGCTGCATCGGGTGAGTCCGCCGCCGGAGAAGGAGAAGGAGATCGTGGTGGTGAGGCCGAGGAGAAGTAGTGGAGGGAGCGTGAAGGATTTAGTGAAGGGTTTTGAGGAGATGGAGAAACAGAATCATACGGGTAGGAGTGGGAGTGGGGAGGTGAAGAGAGGTGAGTTGAAGAGGGTGAAGAGTGTGGGTGACTGGAGGAAGGGCTTGAGTGGGACGGCGGGGACACAGAGTCAGAGTGCGAGTCTGGCGGGCAAGCCAACGTGGCGTCCATGAGGGAGATAACTCGGAAGGCGCGATTTAATTTATTTACTTGGTGAGCGGAATGGGTCCTGGTGATCTCGCTGCTAGAGGTGGTGGTGTTGTATGAATATTGTTATCGGTGTTTTGCATCTTCGCATATGTTGGCAGTGAAGCATACTCAGGATTTATGATTATGATTTATACGTATGGAATTCTAATATCTTTTGAATTTGTACAATTAAACTACAGTGTTGGGGGTTAAAGGCAAGAAAAATTTGGAGATACAAATTTATGGTTTTCACACATACAAACACCTCAAACGTTCACTACAACATACAAGCAGGCTAGCCAAGGTAGTACAATATTGTATTGCAGCTCCAATTGGTTGTAGGGCGAAGCCCTTCGTCTCAATGCATATCTTGTGTTCACAGGGCTATTATTATTGCTGTCAAGCGCGTGCAAGAGGTTATAAATCCCAAAGGAATTCCCTTGTCTCAACAAACCCAGCGTCTGATTATTTGGTTCCATAGTACCCGCATCATGGCCACTATTACTCTCATCTTAGACATTTTTCAAGTTGGCCTTGAGGCGAAGGGTGCTGATGGACTTAGGAGTGGATCGACGAATTGAATGACTTTGTCTCTGCCACTCAGGTGGATAATGATTTCAAGATGGCGGCCAATAGCTACGGTAAGCTATACGTCTATTTTTCACATTGGATATGGCCTAAAATTGCTTACTGTGCGGCGACTTGAGTAGCGGATAACGAAAACTGTAGCCAGGCCTTGGCTCCGGGGTTCAGATGACAATATCCTTATCGTCATCTTTAAAGCTGGTCTCTTGGCAAAGGCTCAAGAGGGGACTGGGGGGGCTAATTGAGGACTTGACGGCTTTTCTCACTGCCGCTGTGGATGCGGAAGATTTATTTGAGTGAGCCATACATGCAATCTTCATTGGATATAGCCCATGCTCAAATCATCGATCGTGCAGCGGCTTTAGTAACGAGCAACGGGGGTGGTAACAAAGCCTCTTAAGCTCGAACGCTCGCAGAAAAAGACTAGTCACTTGAATTGGTACGAGTAGTCCTTTACCTTCATTCCTTAAAGGGTGCTGATGTGGCGCTAGATTACAATTTACTGTCGCTTTCAATTCATGCATGAATTCTTTACTTTCAAACTACACTTACCCTTTTCTTCTTCTCTTCTTTTTTTATTCACTCTTTCTTCCTGGTATTTTCAAAGATCTGTAAACTACTTCCAGGCAATACAACTTGATTGTTGATTCTGCGACGCTGAGAATATCAGCGCCCAGATCAGGCCGTCAACATGATTCTGCATCCATCAGAACTACCGTGACTCAACGACAAGCAACGGGCAATGTAGAAAGCGAAAGGGAAGTCTAAGCTAAGCAAGAAGGCAAAACGATATAAAAATAGACATTAGTAACACCCACAATCTATCAACAAATATTATGCGCGCCGTTTACTTATCACAGAGCAATCTTGTTGACTGGATGGAGAGGAAATACCCTTTGGAGAAGCGAGGAATGAGAAAGTATACTTGATCATCATCATGCCTCGTACGACGTTCTGGTACAGCTTTTGATAGCACTTCGATATTTTCATACAACTTAGTACACTCCAATACTACATACAAGGTATTCACAGATCATCCCAAGATAGTACAACATTCTTTCTTTTAAGCGGGCAAGCACTGGGAGTAATACGCTGCATCGAATGTGAGTAGATGATAACAGTGGTGACGGTGCAAAAGACATACAGTTGGAGTAAGTGCAGACGTAGGGCGAAACGCAGGTGGTCGCACCAGTCCAGCCAGTACCACCGCATTGACCATACTCAGCCTGAGCACTAGCGGTCGAGGAACTGGCGGAGGTGGTAGTGGTAGAAGTGGTAGCTTTGGTTGTCGTTGTAGAAGTTGTAGAGGAGGAAGTGCCACCTGAGGATACGGTGATAGAGGAGGAGCCACTGCTCTCGTAACCCTCAGTGGCAAGGATCTGGTAGTTGAAGGTACCCATGCTCATGCCGAGCGAGGACCACGCGTTGAAGTGGTTGGAAGTGGTGACAGTGCCACCTGTACGCAGCCCTTGGCGGACGGACCAGTACTGGTTGAATGTGCTGCTGCTGCTTTGGATGGAGGGTGCGTTGGTACGAGTGGTCTCGTAAATGTTATATGTTGCGCCGTCGGTGGTCACGGTGCCTTTGAGGGTGAGGCCAGAGGTTGGGTTGTAGTCGCCGTAGTTCTCGAGGATATAGTACTCGACGAGGGGGCTCGTGGTCCAGCCGTAAACTGCGAGGTAGGCGTTGCCGCTAGTGCTGAAGCTGCCACTGTAGGTAATAGTTCTGTACAGGGTGAAGTTAGGCGAATGGTGACCACAATTGGGCATAATAGCTTACTGGGCACTGCCAGGATTCCAGCCAACTCCAGCAACAACGTCAACGCAGTTGGGTCCAAAGGTGAGACTGTACGAGCCACCGTTGACGGTCAGCGATGTGTCGCTAGAGCTATCCTCCATGTAAAGGGAGTAAAAGTAGCCATTATATGTGCCGGTGGTGCTGCTAGTAAAGGTCTCACTGCGACGGGCAAGTGTGGCGTTTGCATTGTGCAAGCCTGCAAACGGCGCCGGATTGGGAGCAGCCGTGACGGCCACAGCGGCAGCGCAGAGAGTGAAAAGAGCTTTGAAAGAGACCATGATGAGCAAGTGTAAGTCTGAGGGAAGACTGAGGATTTGATACGAAAGTCGAGCAGCTTTTATACGCGTCCATAGGTGTCTTTACGGGACAAGCAGCATCACCGTATGACCCTCAGAAAGAGTCAAATCTCCACGCGTGACTGGAGTGCCTTCAATGGTGTCCCTGTGGTTAATTAGTAGTTTAGCGAGAAGGCACGACGTTCAGTGTGGAGACAATGCCCTTTCCCCACACTATGCAATGGGTAGTACGCCACTTCGCTGGCCGTCCCCCGTCCTCTCGATAGTACATTGCGATGGGAGTTTGTTCATGGCTTTCCTGTAGGCAGTTGGTGAACCTCAACATTGCATCGGGCCAGCTGTAAGTACTCGAAGACGCGTAATACATCTTTCACTCACTCGTGACCAGCCCGCGATTATTTTTGTCACAAGGTAACAAGGCCTAAAAGTATCATCCACCAACATCAATCATGATCATCATTTCGTCTATTTCAAAGCTTTCGGAGCTTTTTTCGACAAAATTGGTGGGGATGAACCTGAATGCGGGGTAAAATACAGGGCTCACTACTGGCTCACTGCTCAGCGCTCAAATATAGAAAAAAAAACTGGAACCTCGACGTTCGAGTGACAATGGTGCTCATTGTTCGCTTGATTTCTTTGGACTACATTTCATGGATCCAGCTCGAACTTCAGATGGAGATAAAAATGGAGAAGGATGAGATGTGGATGCCAAGCCTCTCCAAGCCTCAGCGGCAACAATACTCTATTTATAGAAAGACTCCGAGTGTTTAATTCCGTCGATTCGTATCATGCATTTCACCTGACACAAAGTCAGGCAAGTCCGCATTGATTTAATCGTCTTTTAAAAAATCATTTTTTTTTTTTTTCTATGAGCGGAGACCCCAAGGATTTCCATGGACCATGTAGAATATTCTTTGTTCGTTTACTACGGACCGCGCTAGTAGTCTCCTCCATCCATAAGGGTTAATTACTTTTCAGACTTGTGCATAGAAATCGATTGCGACGAGGGGACGGTTCGGGGCGTGTGGGTCTCTAGAGTCCAAGGGCGAGGCCTGAGGCTAGAGTCCACCTAAGAAACAATGAGCAAGTACTGATGCTCACTACCGCATTTTCCAATTTGAGTTCTTTAGATTGCGCTACGTCGGGCATTCCCTCAGCTAATCCGCTTAAAGTCGCAATTAATATTCTGCGAAGAGATCGTGGAAATCATGAGGCTCCAAGAGTCTCGATGTCAACAGCCTACCAATATACTATGTTACATTGTATTATTATGGTCTTCTCCAAGGTCATCTCGCTTTGCGGTGTACAGCCTTTGCTTTGAAAAAATGAGGATACCCATGCGCACATAACTCGCACCTGAGTGGCCGTCATTTGGTTGACTGGTTGCTTGTCCCGCATTCCTTAGCAGTGATGGAACGTGAAGAGGAATAAACCCATGTGTATGGTTAGGGTTGCACAACTTAGACCACGATGGTAGCCAACCGCAAGACGTCGTACAAACTGCCTCCGACGACAATCACGGACAGACTTGTTTCCCAGGAAGCGAGGAGAGCTAAAGTAACTGTTTTTTCATCATTCCCTGTACTTATCTGTAACTGACCTTTTGCTACGAGGCACTAGAGGAACAGAAACTCGTGCGTTATTCTACCTCGGTTTAAACGTACACCTAACCAACTTCCATAGCGACGAGCCCAAAGATATGAAACTTCTCGTAATCTCGATACATTTGCAGATCTCTCCATCGATGACGATGGAGACGAGGACGACACACCCACCCCACGTCCAGGGTCTATCTCTCATTATGCCTCCATGCTTTCCCAGCCTGTTGACCCCTCTTCCATCTCAACACACGTCAATTCTTTGCCAAAACTTACTGAAGAGCCTCCTGACGCTGAATCAACGCTAGTCCCTTTGGTCCCAAAGAAGCCAAAAAAGAAACGCAAGAAGGCAAAATCTAATAAATGGGCCGATCGGTGCATGTACGCTGAGCTCCTTGAGATGGATTCCAATCCGTCTGAACCTTGGGCCCAGGGTTTCTCTGGCGATGGACTACCTGCAGATTTAGAGACTGGTTGGGTCGCTCTTTCCCCTGTGCCCCAAGGCAAGCGGTGTATCGCGATAACGCAAACTGCCGTCGATGGTGTGTCCTCTAACTGCGTCTTTTCTACCTATTTTTGATGTGCCTAATAGGCCCAAGCCATGCGACGCTGCGGTCGCGTCTTCTTGGGAAAATTCTTATACCACGCTTCCCCTCAGTTCTCCCGCCACATACCATCCTCGACTGCATCTTGGACTCTCGCTGGAAAGAAAATGGCGTCTTACATGTGCTGGACATGCTCAAGTGGAAAGGCCAGGATTTGACCGAATGCGAATCTGCTTTTCGGTAGGTTTTACTGTCATGCAAAGCTTTATTTGCTATCACACTAAAATCATAATACGCAGATTCTGGTGGCGAGACACCCGCATAGCAGAGCTCCCCCCAAGCGCACTACCTTCTGTCTCATCTTCCAGCACATCCACAATTACTGATTACATTTTCCCCTACCCAACTACCTTCCTCCCTATACCGTACCACGCTGACACCTCATTATCCAACCTCTTAACACATATCACCCCTTCCCTTCGAGTGCCGCGCTCAATCCCTATCTCCCTCCCGTTACCGCACCTCACTTCTGAGACCGCGAACGGTGGTAGCATGGAAGTAGACTCCAACGTCAGCAAGTTCAACTTCGGCCCCACCAGACAGCCCCCAACACGGACATACGAAACGACTACAGCCAACATCGACCCTGATGGGATGTTGCTGTACGTCAAAGCTGCAAGCTATGATTCGGGAACGAGCCCCCTCAGCAGTTGGGTTCCGCTCGAGTCTTACGACGGGCCGGAGGTAGAGAGTCCTGTGGATGTCTTCGAGAGGTAAGTCGAGTTTTGAGCAACGTCGTAAAAGACGCTGATGGAATCTTGTGTTGGCGATAGGCTTGTGAGAAAGCGAATGGCATCATCTACAAGTCATTCTCAGGCTGGCCCTACCCCACAGTCACAGGAACTTAGTGTTGATGTGGAAATGGGCTTATAGGCTCCATGTCTTTTCCGGCTGGGACATTGCTTGTAACACAGCTACAGGGGATAAGGCCGCGAAGTCTGCACATTTCTGCTATACTTGGGAATCTGGCGCATACTGCAGTTCACAATAACATGACGTAGTGCCAATGTGTCTAACCGTATTTTGCAGGAGGTTGGCGAGAAGTTCTGTGCAGGTGTAACGAAAGTAGGTATGAGTATGCAAATACAAGTATCAAGCGCCGATGGTCTATATATACATGAGTAGCTATGAAATACGTATCTCAAGGAATGCAAAAAAATCTCAAAGCGATGTAAGTACTGATTGTAACCAGCGGTTATTTTCGATGCGAGGACGGAATTCAGACAGGCATTGTTGGAGTTGTTGTAATTGGGCGTCTGTATCTTCGTCACCACCTCCCATCGTGATATCTTCACCATCTTTGTCTGATGGAAGTGTAGACCAAGTTCGAAGGAAGTCTTCCATGATTTGCAGACCCTCTTCAGTGACTTCTGCTGGGATGGCGTCCTCTTCCAAATCTTTCGCATCTATCAAGATAGTGTCAGATACATATGCAAGAATAATGCGCAAGTCTCTACCTGTGCCGAAGTCTTCCAGCTCATCAGCCTTACGTTTCGCAAGCTAGGCCGCAATGTCAGCGAATAATCCCTAACATAGACTTTTGTGCTCACCTTGACTACATTCTCTGGGAAATTGGCTAGCTCAGCGACATGTATTCCAAAGCTTTGATCAGAAATCCCTGAAGGATCGATGAGCCGCAACATCAGAAAGGAAAACGCTTCAATATACCTGGCTCGACTTTGTATAGAAGCGTGATGTCGCGATCCTGGGTTTTCTTGCCTGCGGACGTAACGTGCGCAACGACATGAAGATTTTTCACATGAGAGATTTGTTGGTCGAGCGCCGTCAGTTCGTGAAAGTGCGTCGCAAATAGGCAAAAGGCACGGATTTTGGAGGCGATGTGTCTGAAAAAGGGCTCAGCGATGGCTTTGAAGGATACGATGAGTTTTTACTCTGATATGGCCCAAGCAAGGCCGAAACCATCATATGTGGAAGTACCTAAAAGACATGCCTAAGATTCATCTGTTTGATTACTTTGCGACAGCTTACCTCGCCCAAGTTCGTCGATGATAATGAGCGAATCCTTTGTCGCAGACTGACCGCAGACGTTTGAGCAAAGGAACGTTTAGGTATCTCCAATCACATACCCGTAGGATGGTAGCAGTCTCCAACATTTCGGCCATGAAAGTAGATACGCCTTTCAACTGGCTATCTCCTGCACCGACCCTACACAGGATTGAGTCGAAGATAGGCACCTGCGCATCGGTACAAGGCACATAACAGCCAATTTGTGCCATCAGCGCTATGACACCGACCTGCAAAATGAGAAGTTTAAATTTTAGGCTTAATGGATGAGGGAAGGAGTTTATGGTACCTGTCGGATGTACGTGGATTTACCACCCATATTAGGGCCAGCTGAATGGTGTTTTAGACACATGTCCTACAAGTCATCATGATTTAAGATAACCTACTTATGATGTGGAATTCACTCTTGTCTACGAATGCGGTAAGAACTTGAAACATCATATGAAATTTTTTGCTAACCTTTGATCATTTCAACGTCATTGGCGATGAAAGAGACATCATCCTGAACCTCCAAACATGGGTGCCGTGATTCGAGAAGGATCAGATTGCCTGCGCCTAATGGAAACGTCAGGTAAATTAACAATTGAAGGAAGTATAATGAAAAACCTCTTTCGATGACTTTGGGCTTCACGTAAACGTCCGTAGAATGTGCAGATACATGCGCCAAACTTCAATGAAAAATTAATTTGAATCAAAGTTGGACAACAATGACTACATTCCCTTGCCTTAGAATTACGTCAAGGTGAGCGATGACATTGTCAAGAGCTTCTAGCACTGGTGTATACGTCGCTAGAATCAGATCGTGAGAAAATGTTGTTAAGCTCAAAGGAAAGATGAATAGCGTACATGCGATGCTGACTACTTCCTTTACCAGCGCGCTTTGAGTTCTGGTATAGCTTTGAGAATACTCCTTGAAATCTTCCGCATTTTCTTTGAGAGGTTTAGTCGTGAAGAAAACACCACTTTTGTTCGTCCCAAGCTCGATATATTTCTTAGAAGTAAGTGATTTTGCGTCCTATAGCAAGCGAAAAAAGTAATTCAAGATAAAGGCGTGAACGATTGATTCACTTGAGGGACCTTACACTTTTAGTCAATCGGAAGCAGTATCCGTAGACTTGATTGTTCTCGAGGTGAAGCTTCTTGTCTAGTTCCAGTGAAAGATCCCTGCCAACATCACGATGTTCTTTGTCGAGGGCGTCGCGAATCTATAGAAATGTGATCATTAGGTATAAAGCAATAGTAGGCTCGTTCGTTAGTTCGCACTTTAGATAGCTTTGCAGCAAGCTCCTGTAGCTTTGGGTCATAATCAGGTTTGATAACATAGTTGTGGTTGTCAAGCTCTTCGAGGTCAAGAGTCTGCTCTACCATCTCTCCATATTTCGCTAGGCTTTCATTGTGCTCCTGCGGTAGCATGAGTGATTAATACATAAAGAATGCGCAATGAAATTACCTTTAGCGGCTTGAGATATACTTCGTCGATAAGTCCCATATATTCGTCCTTATCAGTCTGCACACCCTCAAGTGTTTCAATAAGACCAGGTAACTGAACAAGCCGTCAGAGGAAAAGACGAGGGACTGTATCTCGAAAAGACAAACTTTGATGACCACTTGATAGACGCGAACAACGTCTTCAAGGGAGGCGACAGACTTTTGGAATCTCTTGCTGAGACGATGCATGTCTGGCATGAATTTCATATAGTCGTCCTATGCCAACTCAGAATACGCAAAAGAAAAAAGATCGGCGAAGAAAGACACTGACCTGAAGGGTCCGACGGATATTAGTATCCTCGAAGAATGTTTCAACAAGATTTTGTCTCTTTCCTGCGCATTACGTTTAGTACCACGAAGATCCGCTTCCTAAACAAGATGTCTTACGGATTTCGTGCAGGTTTACAAGAGGTTGCTTCAGCCAAGTGCCAAGTAGTCTCGTTCCTTGTGCCGTCTTACACTTGTTAAGGAGACCTAAGAGGGTGGTATTTCGTGTCGTCGTGCCCTGTCATGTTCGAATAGAATAGTGATTAAAAAGTAGAGATGCTTGAGGATTATGTCTGACATACCGCATTGCCTGGAGCTTCCATTAAGTTGAGTGCACGAAGCGCACTAGCATCAAGCTTCATATATTGCGAAAGGTCGTGGGTATGAAGAGTATATGCTCCGTGATTCGAAGGATCAGACAAAAGAGAAAGATATGACATGAGGGCAGATAATGCAGATGGTGCAGTGGGTAGAGACAATTCAGCTGGTCGCTGAGGCTTTAAAAGTGTTAACATGGAAAATATCTGGTAAACTTACGTATGGTCATTGTTGCGTCGGCAGTGGATGCATTACTGGCAGATGTAGGCTTCAGAAGACGTGGAACATCGTCGGCAACATTTTTGGCCGTAAATTCACCTGTGAGTGGATTAGGTCAAACCTGGACGAGTATGGTTTAGCATACTTGGTTTTCTTTCAGTGATCACGACCCCGCATCTATCGAGGACAGCTTTGAGCTTATTCAGGTCGATATCGCGATCCGTTGTTCCAGACATGGTGCCGGTCGGGACAATGGCCTCTTTCACGGACAACTGAATGACTAGTGACTGAAGAAGTGATTTCCTGCTGAGTTCGTCACATAAAGTGAACACTGATCATGACTTGCCTCAGTATTTGAGAAGAGGTCATTGTCAACAAAGTCTGCGACACCCAACCTCCTCACGCTCGTGTCTGCGAAGGCAATACCAACTGTTTTGAGTTTTGCACCAGATCCCGCAGGTGCTGAGGCGAGTTTGATGGCCATGACGATTGGCGCTGTCAAAAGGTCAGAGTCGACGAACAACAGGTCTTCGACTTCCTGCAAGTTTCCTGGAGAGGCCTGAAAATGAAATCGCGTTAAAAGCAAATATCTCACCATCGACTTAATCACAACATACCTCCTTATCCAGTTTAAACTTTGCACACTTTTTACCCTGCCCTGCTTCAGGTACCCATATTTCAACGCGAAGCTGCTTCACAGTAAGTGCTTCTCGAAGGAGCATTTGGGCAACAGTGGTTTTGAGAGACACGCTGGGTAGACCACCGGAACGACTTCCAAGGTATTTGATGACAGAGTTGGTGTGATATGTGTGTTGAGCAACCCAGAGGGCATCTGGACCATATACTGCGTAGAACTCATCGCCACCTGTGCGATGAAAAAGGCGTAATGTGCCGGTTTCTGGTGATTTGGCTGGTAGTTTGTGGAAGAATGCAATAAAGCCAGGATCCGTAACGGTATCTAAGAAAAAGTGTGAGAGGTGAATGAGTATTTGAAGGTTAACGTGACGTACCTGCAGCATCCTGGTCACCGTCCTTTTCCTTGCCATACATCAGCGACATAATGATAGTAGGAAGAACGCGAGGTGTGTCACATCCCGTGATCTATACTTTGTATTGATGCCATGTCACCTTCTGATTACATCTGTCTAATCTTGCGGCAACTTGGAAGTCATCGAGGTGGCCGTCAACTTCACTCAAGTATTCTCGTAAAGGCTGACATATCCACATAGCAACCCTTGATATGGACACACAGCTGAACACTCCGTACACCATCATCCTAGTATCTGATGGGGAAATTTCGATGAAATGGTGACGAATCTGGCGCCTCATGCGATGCGTCCTGTCCTTGTACTCCTCTTTCTTGTACTCCGATGACCTTGACCCCTTCTCCAACGCCCTCACCGTCTCCTTATGCTAATGCCGAGGCATCAAGCGATCACATTGAAGCCGTCAACGAGCACGAAGTCAATGCTCATCATGAGAAGGTCTTGCTGCTTCCTGCAGTCCATGAATCCTCAAGGCAGTCTTTCCAATCTCTGCCAAAAGGCGCTATGTTTGTTCCTCCCATAACCCCAACTTTTGCTGTGAGTTGCTTCGTACTACCTGCGTTAGCATTGGCACCTGAAAGCATGAATGTCTTCAGGACCCGAAGACAGATCCAACATATTCACCTCCTTCAACTCCATCGCAGCGTTTGCTCGAACCTGAACCACCACGGATTCAGTTTGCCTCATATCGAAACTCAGCAGAAGAGAAGGCGGTACGATCCGATGAATGTAAGCATGATTTGTATTTGAAAAGCATCGCCTTCATGCTGTTAGCCAGCTTCACTCAAAGGCGATGGTTGGGTGCCGTGGCCCCTGCGACTATATTTTTGGATTCCGTTGGTCATCGTTTTGGTTGCTGGCGCCATTGGGTTAGAAGTGGCGCTTCACTTCAGTAATAAAAATCAGGGTGTGTCATCCCTTCAAGCTGGACACGTGGTATTCATTTTGATTTACTCGTGCTATGTATAGGATGGCCAACGACGAGGGATGTTGGAACTGAGACGGGGATCTTACACTATGTCTATGTAAGTTTTCTGACACACCTCGACGAGTTTGATTGAATGTTTGTCCAGACGCTTCCCCCTGTTGCAGTTGCTGCTCTTGTACGTCGACTGAATCATCAACTAATCAACACCTCCTTATATAAAATTAGCTTGCAGCATTGTGGACGTGGACAGACATAGAGATCAAGAAGATGCAGGTATGTCGTATTCGGAAGGAACGTGAATTTGCAACTGTATTAATAACATGTGTAGCCGTACGTCGACCTCGTCCATGGAGACTCTCCACCTCATCGAAGTCTTCTGCTCGACTACACAAGGACCAAGTGAGTGTCACGTTTAAAACCCCTTTGGTCCGAGCTGAGATTCTCTTTAGTAACTTTGTCGTATGGACGAGTGCAGCGTCTAATAGACATTATCTTGTGGCTCTTACAAGTCTCATGGTTCTCCTTTCCTTAACTTTCCAGCCGCTTTCTGCAGCTCTCCTTGTCGTAAAGGACACCTGGTTGCCGGTTCCCGGTATGGCCCCGTTTATTTATTCGGACAACAAAAATCCTGAGCTTATGCATCACGCGCAGACGTTACTCTAAACAACCTAGGCGCTATTGGGCTAAATCAAAATCCTGACTTTCAGGATTTGACTTGTGAGGAACTATTTAGGTGGTTCACGTTTTACCTAAGGCTGAATCTCTATCATTTGTAGCCTTTGTCACGGCTGCTGGATTCTCCTCTGCAGCGGTTCTTTACAGTCTATCAGATCCTCCGTTCATTCACAACCAGTATACTATTGCGCCATTCGAGGTACGCTTGCTGACTATCGTACCCTTCGGAGCCTGGTGAATGTCCACTAGCTACCAGCGGACATCGCTTCAAATGGAACGGTCATTGCAAACACGACAGCCATCAAGAGCGACAGTGGATGTCTCGCTGCTAAAGTGTGTTCAGCCCCTTGGCGCATCCATCAAAATGTCTAATATCCTTTGGCAGGTCGATATGACACAACTGAATGACGGGTCGGGAAGTTGGAATAATTCATTCAGTTTGAATGGATGCTCCATATCATGGGTAGTCGAGAACACAACTGAAAATCTGTTCGGTGAGTGACAACTGTCTCCCGAAGAGATCCTCTCACACTGTTCCCCTTTCCCACGTAGGTGTTGATCTGCCTTTGTGTAACCCCACAGCGACACCACAGTTTAGTCCAGTCGTGTTTTGGTTCTTCACGTACGTGTATCACCCTATTGTCTTTCCCTTACTAACTTGAGAAACATTTCATCAGATATAATCCGGTTCCAAGTGCATCGGGAACGATCTGTTTCCCCTCCATCTCTTTGTGGGACGTGAACGTCAACGTTGACCTTGCAACCATGAACCTTACTCAAGTCACTCAACTTGACCCATTCTCATCATCGTCAAACTTCTCGTCCCTCTCTGGAAATGTTACAGGCGCACCGCTTTTCGGGAACGCATACAATGGCGTAGCTTTTAATTTAACAAATCCGGACGAGTTTGTGTTAGCGAGAGAGAACGCAACGAGATTACAGCTGCCTGCTGCCGTTTTCCAAGCTGCAGTGCAGAGCTCAGCAGGCCTTTTTGGAAGCTTTGAAGAAAACTCATTCGTTGAACTGTCTTCTCAAGTTTATGTGAGGCTTATCTCCTTTTGATACTATAAGATGCTTACTCCTGCGACAGACGACTTATCTGACTCTAATAGCTAGAAATGTGTATTTCCTACCACAAACTGCACCACTAACGATGCAATTGAAAACGTTCCAGAATCGTGTTTGGTTGAGGTACGTTCGAGTCCTTGTTTCGCGTCGCAGAATTAATAATAAATTTATTGATTTCCGTTCCAATAGTTCAACTGCAGTCCATCTCTTAGCTGTTGCCATGCTCCTCCTTGCACTTTGCGCTTGCATAGTGCATATCCTTCATCGAATAGATCGACGTAGACTGCGCCTCCGCCACGAACCTGGTACCATAGCGTCGGCTGTGTCCATCGGAGCCCAAACTGGCATGGGCGATCTTCTTGCTGGTCGCCAAGACCAGAGAGAGATTGACGAAGCGCTTTCGAACAGAAAGTTCCGCATTGACCCGCGGACGATGAAGATCATAATGGAGGGTGAAGAGGGCTATGAATTTGCGACGAGCCCGATGGAAAGACGCAGATCCGTTTTTGCTACCTTGCAGATGCAGAATAGGTTAAACAGGCGCTTTTCTGCGTGGTCTAATAAGCCTTCGTCCTCATCAACGTCGCCTCTTCCGACAGGTGACCGTGTATGAGGTTATGGGCCCTTTGTTTCTTTACACATGGACTTCTTTTATTAGGGTAATCACATTGTGGCGGAACTTGACGCATACTAATGAATTTCAAGCTCAAGCTTCAATCTCGAGCATGGGATTCTATAAGTTGGATATCTAGAATGTAGACGTGATATTAATCCAATTTCGGGAATGTAATATTATTATCCTGAGCTTCGGGGTTATACCCACTTTCCTTGATTTCTTTCAATGTGGTCTGGGCTATCCCTCTAGCAGCCACTCCCTGCTTGTTCTTGTAGAAGATGATATTGCCTTCCTCCTCGATGAAGAGGCACTGCGTGAATGACCGGTAGAGAGCGTAGAAGGTATTCTGATTCGAGACGCAAATGTCAGGGGCCTGAGCTCACGATAAATGTTGGGGAAACGCACAGTTGAATCATAATTATAATCTTCCTTCAGAACTGTCTTAATGGCCTTTGTAATTTGAGGACCGTTGTCTGGAAAAGGAGCTCAGTATTATTTACGAACACGGTGATTGAGTTTCATTGTCTCACAGAATGGGGCTTTAATGAAAAAGTCTACCAAAATGGGGTCAGCGTATACGACTTGAGATAAAAGCTAAGAGAAGCGTACGATGTGCCACATGATCATGCGAGATGTTATGGAAAAAGAAGCGACCGAAAAAGCCAAGCAGTGGTCTATCGACTGTAGCAGCTGCTCCCCTAAGGAAGGACCATTCGGCTTTCCTATAATGGGGAATGGATGGATCCGAGTGGTGCAAATATGTGAACATCACTAAGACAGAGGGGAAAGATAATGTGTCAGTGATCTATAGTTATACCCGGTGTCGGACATACCGATCCTAGAAGGCATAAGTGACATCGGTCAATAATTGCAAAAGATTGGAGTAAAGCAGAGCAGTGTCATTTACCAGTGGTTAGTCAACTGGGGGTATCATTAATTAGACAGTTTTTTCTGAAAGAAAATCACGCACCAGGTAGGGCACGAGGTAATACTTCAGCACTAGGTTGGGCCCGACGTATGCCATGAGCGATAGCATTGCAACCAAGGCGATATCCGAAATAATGATCGAGTTACCTAGGGAAACCGCACTTAAGCCCTCCAAGCCAAACTCGGTGTTTTGCAAGACGACACTTACGTTGTTCAGGCTTGAACAGCGGTGACTTGGGGTCGAAGTGGTTCGTACCGGGAGGGTACATCTTGGAGCCCATTGTGTTTTTTGCGAGATATATCCACCAACCACTGCCGAGGTTCAGAATGATAGGATTTTATCTCAAGTAGAAAGCTCACAATCCTTGCATGATAAGCATGCGCGTAGCTGTCCAGATAGGCGTCTCTTCAAAAACCTCGGCATAGTCAAATTTGGTTGCCTTGTGTTCTTCAGGGAGATTGTATTCGCTACGGAGGTATGGAACATAGTTTTCGTCACGCTCCATTGACGCAGTCGCTTTCTAAGATTTTGTGTGAAAAGTCGTTGCATGTCAGCCATTGAGGGCTTACATGGTGAGCATGATGGGTTGAGCGCCAAGAGTAGTAGGGAATCAAAAGGAACTAAAAGAACGTCAAAAGGACATTTACTTTTGAGATAAAGTCTTACAGTGTGAAGAATGAACCCGACAATATTGTTAAGCTTGCTATTTTCAAAAAGGGTACCGTGGCCAGCATCGTGACCTTGATCGACGTTGAGCTATGAAGGATAGCACATGTAAAGATCCCTTACCGAGGCAGAATATTCCGGCCCAAACCATGCCTTGGAACCAGTAGTAAGTAGCCCACAGAGCAGACTTGACCAACATTTTGTTCCATCCAGATGTCACATATCCTGAGAAGTCGGTCTCTGTCCAGGGTCCAATCAATGACGCGAGCTTGAACAGTAGGAGAGTGAAGGTGACGTCGCGGGCGACATAAGCAGCTGATTTAACAGGATCCTCTGCGGAAAAGCGATCAGCCATGCCTGGAAGAAAGGCAGCACCCGAGACAACAAACTCTTTAGTAAATATTTGGGTACCGCATCGTGAATTTCCTTCAACGTCACGGTGGGTGGCGAGAAAGGCTTCTTCAACCTGTAATCGTGGTATGAGTGGAGGTCATAGACGAGATACTAGAGCAATATCTTACCTGGCTTCATATTCAGGGCCGTTCAGATTAATCCCAAAGACCATAGCTGGGTTTGGAGAGGGGATGGAATGTGAGAACACCTTTGGCAGATGTCTCATATTATATGGAACGGGAAACCGTTCTTGCCGGCAGTATGAAGGCACAGAGTAAATCATTGATGGAAGTCGACGCAGCGTCCTGACATGACATTGAAAACACTCTGGTACCGGAGTCTATCAGAGTATGACGGGGGAACAGAGTTGATTGCAGAGTTCACAGCTCCGGTTGAGAAACAACAGAGCAATTCTCAGCCACGTCTTGAAGATGTCAAGAAATCCAATAGTAAGTACAAACTACCGTTGTTATGAATGATATAAGTACCTTCTGCTTCTTACTAAGAATCTCGAGTGAACGCAAGCTAGAACCAACGCGCCACAAAGTAATGTCCTGTCGGAAAACTGTTGCATCGGAGCTCTTCTGGATGATAATTAGAATTTCGTGCATGCAGCTTATCCTTGAAAATGGCCAAAGTGAATCAATCCAAGCGCGAGTCAGAGAAAGATGTGTGCCAATATTGCAAGGTGGAAGAGTTGTACTGCTCATTGCATGATCAAATTCTCGCGTCCCAAACAAGGATGCAATATAAATGTATGGTGACCTATCCTAGTTCCAGAGCGTCTTGAGTGGGGAGGATCTCTGACCAGGAGGTATATTGGACAGGCCACTTATTGCAGGACCGAGACCCGAGAGTTTCAATTCAGCCCTTCAAAAGGTCTGACGAGGAAGTCCGACATGAATCACCTCAGACCGTCCTCAAACTCATTGTGCTGCATCAGGTGATGAAAGACTAGCAGCAATACGAGAGCATAATAAAGGTTCTGCCAGGACTGGTTGGATAGTTCACTTATGCAGGGGCAATATTTGCAATCAATGTCAGTGACCTTGGATTATAATAGTGATATTTTTAGCTGACATCTCGAACCTACTTTTAACTCACTTGCGGCTATTAGTTTTTCTCACTCGTATTATATTTAGGTTTCCTGTGCCAACACACCCTCTCTTTCATCTACCACCATCACCATGCCTCGGATTTCGTCCGCACTCACGCTCGTTACCCTCTCTATGGCTGGAGCCGCTTCTGCTCTCAGTTCCTGCGTCGCTTTTGATATCTCTTGGAACCTTTTGGCCTTTGGCTTCAACGGAAAGGACTACAATGCAGGTACACAGGACGCTTGGTCTTCTGGTCAGTGACTCCCAAATTCTGTCGCTAGGGCTACTTAAACAGATTTTTTCTGCAGGCACTGCTACAGACATCACCACGACTGGCAGGCCGTATGTTTACGAGCTTCGCATACTTTGAATTGGATTTAACAAGGTTTTTCTTTTCCACAGTCCTTTCGATGGTTCCAACACGAAATGCTTCCTTTCCGAGGTACTCCTTTGCGTGTCTTAATGGATCATCATTAACACAATTTCTAGTTCACAAATGCAATCTATGTTCTAGGCGCCGACTCATCATCCCCTTCTTCCATCTATATCTATGACGCCACCGCCAAATCATGGACTGAACAAGAGGTCACTACCGGTACTTTCGACCCCACCAATTTTGATGCTATTCTGGACCACGATACGAACGTTTTCTGTATGCACCCTTCTCGTACTTATATTACATGTGGTTGATTTGCATGATAGATGCTCTTTCCGGCGGCGGGGAGATGTACAATCTTGACATGGGCTTGCTGAAGGCAGCGAACTCGACACCCGTGGCCTGGAATGATGTCGAATCATCTGGTTTTGGAGCATCCTACCAGCCTGTGATGGCAATTGCTCAAAATCATATTCACTTCCTCGACGTTCCCGGAGACCCTGCTGGTAGTGCTACAATCTTCGTGATTCACTGTATGTTTTCCTCTTATCTTTCGTGCTATAAATTTATGTAAATAATTTTAGTCTCCTACATGCAACCTACTCCCCAACAATACGGCAACTTCCCGGCCACTCACGGACAAGCCACCTCCTTCTTTATGGACACTGGTGTACGTTAATTTTGCTGCGTAGTATCTTAAGCTTCTGGTGACAATCCAATATTCAGGTTCAGCAAGAGTTTGCCTTTATCCCAGACGATGCCTCAGCAACCTATGTCATCAACGTTGAAGTATATTTTTTGCTCCATCCTTGTTACCATCTGATAACTCATGATCACCACCATGCAGACAAACACCACTCAGACTCTGGCAGGACCCTCGATTAAGGATTCGTTGGCAACTTACTTCGCCTCTACAACCTCACTTGTCCAGCTTAGTTCATCAGGCACCGTTTCATATTTGCCATATACTCCAGGAGACAACGCTACCAATTCTGCTGCTACCTGGGGAACTGTGAAGACCCTTCCCGTCGCCACATCTTCCAGCTCCACAACAGCTAGCGGCAGCTCCGCTTCTGGCAGTGCTTCAAACACGGCAAAGGGAGCGGTTGCCACTGGAACATCGAGCGGTAGCAGCAATGACGCTATGTCGATTTCCGCTTCCACGAAGTGGGGTCTAAGTGGCCTGGTTGTATTTGCATTTGCCTCCTTCCTCCTTTAGTGCTTTTTCAACTCGACGGACTTCAGCATATGGGACTTATCATTCTGGATACTACCTCCATAGATCCTGATACCTCCTGCGCATAATCTTTGACCATTAGTTTAGTTTGCAGCGAATGCATATGCAGTTGATTACTTTGGCAAAAACTTGCACGGACACTTATCCCTAATTTCGACAGACGGCTTGAATGCGTACTTGATTTTCGGCAACAACTTTAAGACCTTGAAGTCTTGCTCTAAAAGTCTTAGAAGAAGATACTTGGCGCTTTAGATTACCCCTCCCATCCATAGTCGATTGGGAAACATAATGGCAGTTGCCCTTTTCTTCCTCAGATGGGGGTATGGCGTAGTCCATATCTAATCGATCGATAACTCAATTCGGAGATAATAAATGATTTGGGAGGTTTTTTGGTCAAAAAGCGAAACCTCCTGCTGGACCAGTAAAACCCTTTGACGGAATGCTGCGAAGAGATCGTATGAAGGAGTTCCGTGTACATATGCTAATGTTTCGCTTAGTGACTAAAAGAGGAAGGAAGCTCTGAGAGTAAAGCATATAAAGTCGGCCGATCGCCCATTATGATTAATCCGGTCTTAGCCGGTCAAAACTTTTTTTGCTATACTCCCGATGTTGCGATTATTGGCAAGACCTCTCCTTCGTGCCCCCATCCGCCCTTCAACCATCCACTTCAGCCTTAGAAAAATGGCCACCGCCAACACCCCGGATTTCGTAGGTTATTTGACATAGACAATCAAAGACTTGACGCGACGATTTGTACAGAACAAGGTCCTCTACGCTCCTCTTGCCGAGATCGACCCGGAAATCAAGAACATTATCGACAAGGAGACATGGAGACAGTTTACTGGCCTTGAGCTTATTGCTTCTGAGGTGAAGTACACCGATCTTGTATGTGACTTGCTCTGACGTGTATATAGAACTTAACCAGCCAAGCCACCATGGAGGCAAATGGTTCGATCTTGACCAATAAATACTCTGAGGGTCTCCCAAATGCCCGCTACTATGGCGGTAATGAGTACATTGACGAGCTCGAAGTTCTTTGCCGCAAACGTGCTCTCCAGGCATTCAACCTCGACCCCGCAAAGTGGGGTGTTAACGTCCAGCCCTATTCTGGTAGCGTGAGTCATAACCAATTATCCGAAGAATGAACGATAGCTAATGACTACTATGATAGACTGCTAAGTACGTGGAACCTGCCACGTATTGGATTCATAATTGACCGAATATGATCACAGCTTCGCCGCCCTCACGGCTCTTATCCAGCCCAATGACCGTTTGATGGGTCTTGGCCTCCCCGATGGCGGTCACCTTACCCATGGTTACTACGTACGCCTTTCTGTTCTTCTGAGTATGTCGAAATTGACATTCCCTTTCTTTTTTTCAAACAGACCGCGAAGAAGAAGATGACTGCTTCTTCTATCTACTTCCAGTCTTTCCCTTACAGCATCACTCCTGAGACTAACCTCATCGACTATGACGGCCTTGCTGCTCAGGCAAAGATCTTCAAACCGCGTCTCATTATCTGCGGTGCCTCCGCCTACCCTCGTGACTGGGACTATGGCAGGCTGAAGGCAACTGCGGAGAAGGAGGGTGCATACCTCATGGCTGATATCGCTCACACCAGCGGCCTCGTCGCTGCTCAGGAGCTCAACAACCCCTTCGAGTTCTGCGACGTTGTTACCACTACCACGTAAAGAAGCGTCATTCTTGGTTCTTACTCTTGTTGACGCGTTCTCCAGACACAAGACCCTTCGTGGCCCCCGTGCCGGCCTCATTTTCTTCAGGAAAGACCTTGCTCACTCCCCAGATCTTGAGAAGCGCGTGAACGACGCTGTCTTCCCTGCTTGCCAGGGTGGCCCACACAACAACGTAAAATTGGTCCTATGGATTTCAATCGGTCTAAGCTGATATACCATCTATAGACCATTGCTGCCATCGCCACCTCTCTCCTCCAGGTTGCACAACCCTCATGGAAAGCCTACGCTAAGCAGGTCATTGCCAACGCCCAGACCCTTGGCGCGGCTCTCGTTGCCCACGGCTACAGGCTTCAGACCGGTGGCACAGACAACCACCTCGTCCTCTGGGACCTTCGTCCCCTTGGCCTTACTGGCAGCAAGGTCGAGAAGGTTTGCGACCTTATGGGCATCACGATTAACAGTACGTTATCCTCCCTACACCTTCAGAAGCTCCGCTAATATTGGTGTGCAGAGAACGCTGTCTCTGGTGACGCCTCTGCTCAGGTTCCCGGTGGTATTCGTCTCGGTACCTCTGCCTTGACTTCGCGTGATATGCGTGAGGAGGATATCAAGGTCGTCGCCGAGTTCCTCCATCGTGCAGTTCAGCTCTCTCTCCACCTCCAGAAGGAGGCTGGCTCGAAGCTCCTTAAGGACTTCGTACGTGTCGCTACTACCCAGGAAGAGGGCAAGACCGGCTACGGTTTGGTCAAGCAACTCCGTGACGAAGTCCGCGCCTTCGCTAGCCGCTGGCCCCTCCCTGGTGTTGATATTTCGACACTCACGAAGCCTGAGGGTTTCTTGGACCATTGATTGAACCAGGGAGATGAAGCTGGAGATGGCTTTGAGACCAGCAAGATTCAACGTCGATATTCATTTTGCTGAAGGATGCACAGTACATAGATCACGAACATTCAACATGGTTCCAACCGAGATGTACTTTTAGTAAAAATGATGAACCTCTCTGTACTTGCATAAATCAAGCATAAATATTCGGTGAATGCCACTGGGTCACATGATGTGGACGATACAAGCGTCAGCAGGGAACTCCGAAAATAAACACTTGTTTCTACACAGCGACCGACACAAAAGTCTGCGGCTATCTACGCAGCAACTCTCGCCTTTGTCTTTCCTTCACGTCTCCCCACGACTGCACGTCTTCACGTCTAGATGGCTGAACAACTTGATTCATCATTATCGTCCCTTTCCCTTAGCGATTCCGCATCCCAGAACGAAGATTGGGATCGGTCAATAACCCTTTCAGACGTAGAATCCTCATCACAATCATCGCCACAACAGAATTTCACGCCTCGAAACTCTATTCTTTTCCCTGTGGATAAGGAGACCACCCCGAGCCGTACGCGAATAAATGCGGTGCAGAGTCCCGCAAGGGAAGGGAAACGTTCGCTGAGCGAACTTTTGAAGTTGCATGCGGAGAAGGGTACGGACGTTAGGTTTAGTCCAGAGGAAGCTGCACGCGTTGCCGACGTGTTAGGTCAATGGGTGAGTTATGTCTCTTATCGTTCGCCTGCCTGTTCCGCCACACCCATTCTATTTGCTGAGCTACGCCTATTTTCTATGATGAAATTAACTCAAATACACATTTCTTAGATAAACGCATCGTCATCACCGTATGAGGGTGAGGATGACTTCTTCGCACGATCACACGACGACTTGTCAATACTGATGAAGAAGAATCCCTCAGCGGAAGTCAGGCCACGGGGTCAAAGCGAGAGCGTGAATTCACGACCCCCAAGTTCGACAGGGTTCGCTCAATAATCACCCTGTGTGGCATCTGCACCCCTTCGCCCTTCCTCGTTGCAATCATTCATATGAGCTACATCACCTCGCTGCTGGACTGCTAGACGTGCATTACATCTCACTCACTGATATCCTTCCTTTACACACGTCTCTCTGATTTATATATTTTACTTATTCTGTGACGACCTCTTACGACTAGTTATGACTTATTATGCTGATCACGAACACCTACGATCTGACTATACCTTATCTACTCATCTTAGTGACATTCTACACGGTTCCGGGATTGCAGATAGATTTGTCCATTTGCTGTTTCAGACTGTCAGTTACATTGTGGTCACATGAAATGTGACGCGTGTGTGACGGACGTGTCTACCTTGTTGAATGAGTTATGTGGTCATCAATCAACTCCAGCATACCCCTTCGACGCCGTTGATATCTGTGTGAACCATAACGGTTTTATCGACAGGGATCATGGCAACGTGCGTACATTTATTCACGTCAATTGCTTGTCTATAATATCAATACGACCAGTCGCAACCCATTCACTACAAAGGAGAGATGGTTTCTCGTCGAGTACCTTGCCAAAAACAATCCAGATCCCAAGGGTCGCTCAGGACATGTATTGTATCAGACGTTGTGCGACAATGTGCGTATCTCCTCAAACTTTTTGGTATACTTGATTTAATTCTAAAACTGTTGCGCGTAATAACAGCCCAAAAAATACTCATGGAGCCGCACGCATAGTTGGCAATCGTGGCGCGATCACTATGTGAAGCGTCAGCTCGAGTATGACAAACTGATTAACCAGTTCTTACGGCAACAACAAGTGAAGAAGGATGAGGAGGCGTCAGATAGCAAAAGCGAGGAAAATGTGGAGATACCACAAACACGCCCAGCAAGGTACAGAGCCCTAAATATGATGCTCTCAAAGTCATCTTACCACTAAGTCAGGGTAACGTTCACTGCCGAAGAAGAGAAAATGCTCGTTGAATATCTGGCTGTCTCCCACCCTTGCGTTAAAGGGCGTTCGGGGTCCAACGTATTTCTAACCCTATGCGTATGTATCCTCTTATGTCATTACAGTATAGCCGTTTCTAACTTGATCGCGTAGGCCAAAAAAACATGCGAATGGACCAAATCTAGGACTGCAGAATCATGGCGCGCTCATTATAGCAAAAATCGACCTCGTTTTGATGCGGAGATAAAGAAATATCAAACCAAGCATAATATCCGTGTAGAGTCTGATGAGGACGCGCAAACAACAGACGAAGAAAGCTCGGAACATGAGACCCCAGTGACGACTGTAGCGCCAACCAAGCGAAAGAGAGAACATGAAGTGGATGAGAAACGCGTGAGATTGAAGCATACCCAAGTGAGTATCGATCATACCCTGTTCATTCCTTGATACTCAGAGGAATACAATTGTGCAGGAGGCGTCTGAACCATCAAACACGTCACCAAGACGAAAACATCTGACTGACGTTAAGGGAAAGGGGAAAGTAAAGCCAGAGGAAATTGGTGAGCATGACTTTGAGGTCAGGCTGGAGTCGTTCCTGATTCTATTCATCAGAGGAAGATAAGCCTGACGAGCGCGACAAAGAATCTGATGGCGCAAAGACCACACATAAGGATGCTCAGGATGAGAACATGGCTGACGATTTTGATGTTCCTGCGAGGTACGCTTTGTTCTGAATCTTGGGATAGCAGTATATTGACGGTGCAAATTCAAGATCGCCAGCTGAATCGCCCAAAACCGCTGTTGAGAATTTATCCCCCCCCTCTTCTGTCCACAAGAGTCACGGAAAGCCAGCGATATCACCCAAGAGTCTGCGCCGCATTGTACAAGCCGGCACTCAACCTGTAGCCTCCAGCTCCAAGGTCCAGCTCTCTCCTCCACGTCTTCTTCCACCTCCACCTCCAAAACTTCAGGCTCAGGCTCAGGCTCAGGCCCGACAAAGTCCTCGCCGTCCAAAAGCCATTGTGAAAGACGACGTGTTCTACGCAACAGCTTCACCATCTTCTTCACCTCCTGATCCCAATGATGCCGTTCAATTGAACCATAGGCTTCCAAAGCTTGCAAATGGGCATTTTGGGACACACTTTGTAGGACGACGAAAACCCGCGACTAACGACATCGCTTCTTCGTCTGAGGTTGAACAGGAGGCGAAAGCCTGGCCGCCTCGTCGAAAGAAAGATAAAAACAAAGGCAAGGCTGTTGGAATTCAGTTGGAGAGCACAGGGGCCAGTGCAGTCGCTCTCAATATTAAAAGTACAGGCTCAATTCCACGTCTGGCCGAACGTATAGATGACGTGAGCGGTATTGAAGCAGAGCCTGCCCAACCGCCTCCTGTGCTGCATGCGCATCCTCGTGACACAAAGAAAGACTCCGCCCGACCGACCGACACCCAGAACGCGACCGCGACCCCAGGACAACCTCAATCCTCACGCGGCCCTTTCGATTTAGGTCACAATGTCTCGAACATGGGACTACCTGCCGATTCCCACGATACCGGCAAGACGCAGGGTCAGGATCCAACAAAGTTGGCGAAACCTCGCAATTCCTGGGCACCAGGAAATGTTATCACCGCTGGCAGTGAAAGCAGTGCTCGCGCTAGGCGCTATTCCTCAAACAACGTGGAAGATTCAAGTGGGCGACGAATCGATCTTCGTATGGAGGTCGCCAAGCGTCGCATTAGCGGATCTCCCCGTACCCACAGTCGTGCAGGTTCAATAACGGCTCCTACATCCCGAAAACCCTCTCCACAACCGTTGAATGACCATATCTCGTCATCTTCGAGGATCGAACGCGCTCCAAGTCGACCTTCTTTCTCAATTGCCGATGATGAGCGCGAACATATAGAGTATCTCGGCCTAACTGCTGCCATTCAAAACATCGCCGAAAACTCGGGATACCCTGTGAAACAAATATGGCGTGTGTATGAACACTACCAGAGCCTCAAGCGTACTGAACAGTACGTTCAAATTTATCGATCGAAATCTGCAAACATCCAGATGGAAACACACGAGGCAATGGAACGCAAGTTCCAGTCTGAAATGGGCACTTTGAATCTGGCTGATGAACGGCCCATTCGAACACCCCATGTCACTGTGCACTCCAAACGCGACGCAAGTGCAGGATCTAGTACAAGTAGACGTTCACTTGCCGAACCTCAGCTCAAGATCAAACCTCTACCTCCTAATGTGGATCTTACTCCTTCTAAATACTCCCCGCCGCAAGATACTCGAGCGGGGCAATGGAACCGACTTGTCGGCCAAGGCAGAACAGAGGAGGCTATGTCAAGGGAACATAGGCGTGCAAGCGGAAATGGACGTGCGTTCCCTAAACTAGGCCTAGGCCTCTCACGCGGTGAATCCAACGGAAGTAGAAGGGATGATGAGAGTGTTGCTGAGCAGCTCCTCGACGCAACTACTAGCGATGTCGAGGAAGATGAAGAAGGTTTTAATGCAGAGGAGGGGAGGTTGTTCCTCTCTGCTCATGCAGGCGTTGCTGAAGAACTGCGGGCAATCGAGCAAAGAATTGCCCCGGATGTCATGTTGCGATGGGTAGCCGCCCGATTTAAGGAGATGGAAGATAGGCATGGGCCTTCTCCAGCAGAGTCCTGAAACCAGAGGACTTGTTCTACATTTATGAGTCTTGTTTAGATCTTGGATGTTATTGAATAGTAGAAACATTTTTAAGATAACGTCATTTATGCGAAAGACGCAGTCAGAATCATTAAACTCGTGGCAGTTCTATCGTACATGAAGGCCTGTTGAAGTCAATAATTTATGCGATCCTCATCCAAAGCAAGAAAGACTCAGGACTTGCACAAACTCGACACATATATCAATCCTCCATTTGATCTAGAATGTCGCTCTCCTGCACAATCTGCATTTCTACCTCGGCCTCCTCCTTTCCATTAATATCTGGGGCTTCTGAACCCGATGCTACAGTTTGCTTCTGCGCAGCGTCTCGACCAGCGGTGGTAATATCCGCTCCAAACAGCCGGAGGCTCAACGCACTGCCGTAAATAATGTAGGTTAATGAATGCATGTAAACAGTCACTCTAAACGAACGAACCTTTTCGCTTTTTTGTCCATCATCAACGTCAACGACACGTTCGATTTCCAAATCGGAAGCACGATTTCATGGTTGAGACTGGTGAAGGAAGTATCCGTGAGTTTGTGCAAGTCAACAGGCTGAAAGTGGACGTACACTACACCCTCAAACACCCCTGGCGGGAACCTCACCACATGACTGCCAATAGCTGCAGAATACAAGTGAGCCACAATTTACGAGGTTATTCAGTCATATACGCACGCCGTGCCTCCACAACAGTCTTAAATGGCTCTGGGAACGAAGTCACAAGCGGATAATAACTCTGCACCAGAACCTTCAATGTCGACAAATCCGCCGTGATAATCGTTTGTGGTTCGACGAATGGAAGAATCACTGGTAAGCCTTCGCCGAGAACTCTAAATTGGGCTTCGGATCCAGCAGCAGCAGAGGCCTTGCCACCTTCTTGCTTTGAGAACACCTTGGTACCAGCGGCAGAGAGACGGATGCGGGCATAGTTGTTGTGCTCCACGACGGACTTGACTAGATCATTGGCTAGGTACAACGAGCGCACGGCTTCTCCGGTAGGATTGCGTACAAGGACATTCTGGGACGGGAAGTCTGATGTAAGAGAGAGACGTTCTCTGCAAAAGCTGTGATCAGGGGGCAATCCATTATCGGAGGACGATACTCACATGCAACTCTGCAGAATAGGATCAGTCGGGGGAAGGAAGGTGTAAGGATGCTCCTTGAAAACACCACCAACCCCACCTCCATTAGTGTCCTTTGCTTTTCTCTCTTTCTTCGAGACTTTTGCGGCCGACTTGTCGTCGGATGGCTTCGCCTCTGCATCTGATGCTTTCGTGATATCTTCCCCAGTTTCATCTCCGACAACATCATCCTTAGCAGCAATATCCGACTCGACCTCCGGCTCTGACTGTGCGACGTCTTGCTCCAATCTAGGTTTCTTTGCTTCTTGTCCATCGTCAGGAGTAGAACTTAACTCCCTTTTTCTATCACAAGCAACACATGTAAGCAATCAGTTCCTTTGCACTGATGTAGGCATACCTAGCAGGGGCCTTTCTCTCCAGGACAGCTACGAAAAATCCGCCGGTGTCCTGCAAATGTGGATAGATGCGCATGCTATACAGCACAATTGACGAATCAGTGACAGTGATTAATATAGCAATACATATCTACGCACCTCCTTGGCAAGTTATAACGCTCCACTTCCGCCGGAGGCCAGTGACCCTCCGTAAGCTTCGTGTTAGGATTGTCTTTTGCGTCCTGAGAAGCCTTGAACTCGTCATATGTTGCATAATTGGTATTCACGGTGCGATCTACACTGGGCCGCCAGCTTGTGAGACCAGGACAGCGTTTGAGGGCGGGTAGCTTGTTAGATACATCGACGAGATAGAAGTCTGTCCAATAAAAGATTAAAAACGACAGGAGTCTGGGAAGGGGACATACCAGGGTTAGCCTTGAGAGCTGCGGCAAGAACAGCTTCGTTTTCGACAGGATTCAAGGAGCATGTCGAGTACACGATACGACCGTCAGGTTTAAGCAGCTTCATAGCGCGTTGGAGAATGCGGACCTGAAGACTGGGAATATCCAACCAAATTAGACGCAGAGTCAGTACAGTATAAAAACTAAAACGCACCTGTGGAGCCCGTTTCCATCCATTGGCTGCCACTTCAGCCAAATGCCAATGTTCTTTCTCATCGTACCGTCGCCACTGCAAGGAACGTCGCATAGAATTCGATCGAAGAGTAGTTGTTGGGTCCGCTGCTCCCCATTTGGCCCGGGAGTAGCAGCGATCTTCATGGCAGGATAGATAGACGCGTCGAGATTGGTAACTATAAGGGCAGGGCTAGGCAGACGAGCAGATTGATGGATAAGGAGATGTGTGCGTTTCTGGTCGCTGTCGTTGGCCACGAGGAGGCCAGATGGGATGGATGTAGAGGTCACAGAGTCTTGCGTATGAAGAGCTTCAAGAAGCTGGGCGGTTTTTGAGCCCGGGGCGGCGCACATGTCCATCACCTGGTAGAACAATGGTTCGAACGAGTTGTAGGCAATAAAAAGGATGTATCTCACCTTATGGTGGGGTTCCACATCTAAGAAAAGCGGAGGCAACATGCTGACAGCTTCTTGTCTGGAAATATTGCCCTGCAGAGAGTCAGAGGTTGGAGATTGGAAGCGTAGAGGCATACATACAACTTCAGTCTCGAACACGAGGAAAGAATGGAATTTTTTGAATTCGGGGGATTTTCGAAGGATCTTTTTGGGAACATTGAAATGCCAGGCCAAGCCGTCTGGATACCTGAAAGGGGGATCGCAAGCAGCCTTGTTACATGCGAAGGCTCAACGCACCATGGAATCCGCACTGGTGGGGGAATTTTCTCGTCTTCAAAAATAACATTGCTAAGTGTCGGTACGTGTACGTCTCGGATAGTTTGATTGAGCGTGTTCGCCGTTCTGAGAATTGATTTAGCAAATTGGCTTTTGTAGAAATCAACAAGGAACACTGACTGACGACTGCCTGCAACACGGAATGTCGTTGGCAAGTGTTGTTTCAATGCATCATAGAAAGTTTCCCATTCTTCCTCCGGCACAAGATTTTGAGCCTTGTAGTATGCCTTGAATAGTTCATTATCCATGTCAGGTTTTGCAATTAAATCGGTGCGATTTTCCTCATCATCAGCGCTTTTTTTGTTCCCCTTCCTGTGGTGTGCTCTTTTCTGGAAAATATAAGAAAAGATATCTTGTGTGTTGACAGGAATGTTCACCTTGGATTTGGCCATTGCGACGATGTCAGTCAAGTTGAAGATTCAAGAAGGCGATCACCCTTTTTTTGATCCAGTGATATTCTGATCACTATTAGATAAGATAACTGCTGATCTGATCGAGTCAAAGTACAAAATTTTGTTCTTTAGCTTCCCCCACTGATCTTCACAAAATGCCGTTCACACATCCTTCGATCGTAGGCAAGTAAGCAAGACCGTTACTTGAGCGATATATCTGATCATCTATCCAGACGGCTGGTTCCGCGAAATATCTTCCCAATGGCCAGGACAGGCCATGACCCTCAAGGTCAACAAGATCTTGCATGTGGAAAAGTCCCTTTACCAGGACGTTCTTGTTTTTGAGTCTGAGACCTTTGGAAATGTTCTTGTCTTGGATGGTGTTATTCAATGCACTGAACGCGACGAGTTTTCGTGAGTTCCAGCTCTGCTGATACAATGATCTTGATGATAACACAGATGCAGTTACCAGGAAATGATTGCGCATCTCCCTCTTGCAAGCCACCCTAATCCCAAAAAGGTTCTTGTCATCGGAGGCGGTGACGGTGGTGTCGTTCGAGAAGCTCTCAAACACGACTCCGTAGAGCACGTCGTGCTTTGCGACATCGACGAGGTTCGTTTGACTGGTCACGTAAAGAGCTGAGCAACCATGTCCTGACTCTCCATATCATTTATATCCGGATAATAATGAATAGGCTGTCCCTCGCGTCTCCAAGCAATATCTGCCTCACATGGCCGCCCTCCTCTCCGACCCCCGTGTTACCGTCTTCATTGGCGATGGCTTCAAATTCCTTGCCGATAACACCGCTACCTACGATGTCATCATCACCGATTCTTCTGATCCTGTTGGCCCTGCCGCTGCACTTTTTGAAAAGCCTTATTTCCAGCTCCTGCACGATGCTCTCGCCCCAGGAGGACATATTTCTACCCAGGGCGAGTGCTTATGGCTCCACCTTCCTCTCATCTCTGAACTCCGAAATACGACTCGCGGCCTCTTCCCCGTCGCTGAGTACGCTTTCACCACAATCCCTACCTACCCATCTGGCCAGATTGGCTTTGTTGTGTGCTCCAAGGAGGCTGGACGCGACCTGCGCACCCCGCTCCGCAAGGTTCCCGGCACCCGGTACTATAACAGTGAGGTCCACAAAGCGGCCTTCATCCTGCCCGAGTTTGGACGTGCTCTACTTGAAGAAGGCCGTGATCTCCTCCCCAAATTCGGACGTGACGCCCTTGTGATTAAGAACCAGGCTGAGAACAAGCCAACCAAGAAGGTCCTGCTTTTGGGAAGTGGCTTTGTTGCCCGTCCTTGCGCTGAATACGTCGTGCGCGAACCTTCTAACGAATTGACCATTGGTAAGTGCCGTGACAAATGGGTAACCCCGTCATACGTTCTAATTGATCTTCTTCAGCTTGCCGCACGCTCGAGAATGCACAGAAACTTGGTGAAGGTCTTCCTTCCACCACGGCGGTTTCCCTCGACGTTCTCAACACCTCTGCTCTCGAGGCTGCTGTTGCTGCTCATGACCTCGTCATATCTCTAATTCCCTACACCTACCATGCTGCCGTTATTGCCGCCGCTATCAAGGGCAAGACCCACGTCGTCACCACTAGCTATGTCTCCCCCGCCATGCGCGAGCTTGATGCAGCTGCTAAGGAGGCCGGTATCGTTGTGATGAACGAGATCGGTCTTGATCCTGGTATTGACCACCTGTACGCCGTCAAGACGATTGACGAGGTTCACGCCAAAGGTGGAAAGGTGAGCAACATTTCAGCTTTACGGTTATTTTGGTCTGAACTTGCCACAGGTCAAGCAATTCCTCTCCTACTGCGGTGGTCTTCCTGCCCCTGAGTGCTCTAACAATCCTCTCGGATATAAGTTTTCCTGGTCTTCGCGTGGCGTCCTTTTAGCACTTCTCAACTCAGCTGCCCTGCTCTCGTCTGGCAAGATTGTCAACGTACCGGGTTCTGAGCTCATGTCCCATGCCAAGCCCTATTACATCTCTCCTGCCTTTGCTTTTGTTGCTTACCCTAACCGCGACTCGACCCCTTTCAGCCAGTACTATAACATCCCTGAGGCTGAGACCGTCGTCCGCGGTACTCTTCGCTACCAGGGCTTCCCCCAGTTCATTGGTGCCCTCGTGAAGCTTGGCTGGCTTGATCAGACCGAGAAGTCATGGCTCAACGAGAGCTTGACCTGGGCTGAGGTTATGCAGAAGGCCACTGACTCGAAGGATTCGCAAGAGAGGTTCGCCTCCATCTGTATCAATTGGCTAATCACTGACCATGTCCTAACAGCACCCTCGTCGCCACTGTCAAACAACTCTGTGCCTTCCCCGATGAGTCAGAAGCCACCCGCATCATCTCTGGCTTGCGCTGGATTGGTCTCTTCTCGCAGACCGAGAAGGTTGTTCCACGCGCCGGAAACCTTCTTGACACGCTCTGCGCCCGTCTCGAGACACTCATGAAGTACGAGGAGGGAGAACGCGACCTTGTCATGCTCCAACACAAGTTCGTCGTGGAATGGACTGATGGAACTGAGGTAATGGCGAACTTTTGGGATGATGGGGATGTGATAATTGATATTATTCGCACAGCAAACCCTCACATCCACTCTCGAGGCATACGGAAGCCCCAAGGGACACTCCGCAATGGCTCTTACCGTCGGCCTTCCTGCCGGTATCGCTACACAGCTCGTGCTCGACGGCGTGCTCAAGACCCCTGGTGTGCAGGCGCCCTACTCCAAGGAGATATGTGATCCTATTCGCGAAGTTTTGGAGCGTGAGGGACTGGGTCTCATTGAAAAGGTCCTTTAAACCAAGTTGTTGAGCAAAAGGATAGTCAACTTGTCTTGATTATGATTTCATCAAACCCGCTATTGAATAGGGCTAGTATGTTTGTGCATAAGCGCGTAACAAACAAGATAACTGGTTCATGACTATTTATTTATTCGAGGTACGTAGTAGCTACCCTATGTCGTGGAACTTCTTCGCGTAGGAGTAAGTTGGGCCTAGCAGCTCCAGGGGCCAAAGGTGTAACCTTGGTCTGAACTTTGCCCTTTTCCGCTGCTATATCGTCTTGAGTACCGTGATGATTGGCTTGAGGTTGCCACCTGCTCGCTATGGATGTACTTAATGATGCACATCTTGTGCCACGCGCTTTAAGTGTGCGTCACCAACGTTGACAAACAGGAGTTATGTCAAAGATGATGTAGGCGCTCAGCTCTCGTTTTTTCATCCCTTGACGCTGGCATCCAACCTGATGGTATTCGGTGGTGAAGGAGACATGATCGACTTTGTCCTTGCTGACCAAACCTACCGGGTGCAGAAGGCAACACTAAACGAGCATTCAGAATTCTTCGCTGGCATGTTTATGTTGGCAGTCCCAGAAATCGCTGCAGATCAAGTTCCCGTCGTTACTCTCCAGGACGAATAAAAGCCTTTTGAACTACTTTGCATGTGATGTATGGTGATGAGTATGTGCAGCGACATTATGTTCGAAAAGGGCTTCCACTAGAAAATCAGCACCAGACCTAATTAACACGTAAACGAATGTACCATTCAGAACTCTCCGAAACTGGCTGCATGGGATGAATGGAAGGAAATGTCATGAAAAGGGTGTCGGGGGCATCTGCAGGGTGTATATTTGCTGTAGGGGGGGTTAATGAGGTCAACAGTATGGTGAGTCTAACTACGCACCATGCTAGCTCTCCCTAGCCGGGTCTGCCCCGCTCCTGCCACCCCACCAACTCCTGTGGTACCCCCCGCTCTACCGCTATTGTCGTTATTGAATTTGAAGACAAAGGAGGGAGGTGTCACTGGCATAGTCCTGAGGGACTCCCTAAATTTATATTCTAGTTAGCCTGGAATTCATCAGTGTCAGCAGGTGTGCTTGCTAAGGCCCGATGCATATCCTACTGGCCCAAACATGCACGGGACACTACCAAGACCATAGCAGACATCCTGGATATCGCGACTAGATATAAAGTTGCACATGCTCTCTTTCTTGAAAAGTTCACCCCGTTCATCATGCGAGACGCATGATAGTAGTACACTTTATGGTTGGGACGCCGTTGAATGTTATGCTGCTCAGTTGAAGAATATCAAGGAAACGCAGCAGTATCCTTCTGAAAATGACTGACAGCTCCCAGAACCTGCGAGGGTCATCCACTTTGCCTACCTCTACGCAGAGGGCAACACCATTCAGAGCTACGTAACTGCCGCGTTTTATCACCTAGCGCGAACGTCAGTTGAGGGAGATCTCGATGCTGTTGCAACGAGTGAATGGGATTTCAACGGTGGGAGGACCGCCAATTCATGTTGCTCACGCCTCAAGCCATGCTTTGTCTTCATCATGGAACCAACAAGTTACATCGAGTGATGGGGAAAATTCGTTTTGAAGCTTTTTCACAGCCACTGAGGGTAACTCGGACGCTTCCCAGGATGAAAAGGCCGTGACGATGGAGTGGTGGGGAAATGCCGGTATTAAGAGGCTGCCAGGTCATTACAGGTGGTCAATGCTCGATCCAATTACAGATCTGAAGTATCTGGCCGATATAGTCGCAGAAGACTCTGTGAAGGAGCCACTGGAGGACTCGGACTCAGGCTTTGAGTTTGACGCGGACTTTAGCTCGACTCGGACTAATATGAGTCGGACTTAGATTGGAAAAGATGAGGGTGCGCATAGGGTCTGTGTATAGAAGACGGATGCAAACATGGCTTGAAGAACAACGTGAGATTTATGGACACGACCAGGTAAAATATTTTGTCTGCCACAGTTCTTTCTGCGAGGAAGAGAAGATGACCATCCTGCTAGGAAAGTGACGACCTGGAACACGAATCGTCGCTTCTATTAGCCTCCCATAGGATGAATGCAGAAGATGCCTTTATAAATTAGGGCAACACAGAATAGCGGTTTTAGCTCTATTTTAGCTCTGTTCTAGAGTTAAGATGTATTTTTTTTGCTGAAGTCAGACTTGAAAACTACGCTAAAACCGTCCAACTTCGAACATACCAGATGAAATCCAGTGTTTAAACATGTTATAGAGCTCAAAACAAACGCTAACTTTACACATGCTAAAACAGAGGTAAAACTTCTACTCTATGTAACCCTATTGTATCCAAACTCCATTATACATTTATTGTTTTGCCTTTTCTCCTTTACTCACGTCAATCACTCAGGTCCTCCAGGTAATCATAGTGGCAGTCTCCCCTGTCTATTTATTCCCTTCAATTGGTTTCCAACCAGATTCCTACCCAGCGATTTCACCTACTCGACGTCGCAATCCACGATTCTTAGAATATGTAAAGGATATTTAATAAGGCATACCATCACTTCACTTGGCTTTTAGGCAAGGATCTTGGTTATAATTTATGCTGTATATTGGTCTCAGTATAGATGTTAGATAGTTTGGTACTTTGTAAGATGTCTTCCGCCGAATGAACGCCATATATCGAGGAGGATGTTATGACGGAACAGAAAGCAAGAACCATCTTTGAGCTTTGAAGATCGTGGGCCAATCGCGCCGCTTAACAGAGAAGAGGACCAATAGAACATGTCTGACACATGACATTCGAGGCTTTATTCGACCGTACAAAGCGAAAATACGATCTTTATTATTTTTCTCAAAACCATCGGCAGCTGTGGTCTCGTGAGTGAATATATGGACATCCTCCCTTATAAGCCAAGATCTTCCAAGAACCTCTCTGTTGCTCTCCATAATTGAGTGCGCAAATCTTCGTTCTGCAATGGCTTGCCGACCTCAGTAATTCGTCCTGTCGGGTTACTCTCCAGATATGCCCCACAGTATTTGTCTTTCTCATTGGCTACCTTTTTTGATGCAGCTGCGAATACTGAGTTGTACGCCCCACGCACAGGGTCGGCAATAGCCAGGCCGACCAGCCACCTAGAAAAAGTGGGAAATGGCCAGTTGTGTGTGAATGTGTCGACTCCTCCGGGATGTACCGCAATGACTGTGATTGGAGCGGATGGATAAGTAGCTGATAAGCGTTCCTTCAAAGTCATCGTCCAGAGAAGCATCATGAGTTTCGTCAATCCTGGAGCACAGTTTGAATAACGTGGATCATAATGGCGAAGGACTTGAAGCATACCATATCTTTGCATTCCAGACAGAGGAGACATGGCGTATTTTAGGTTGAAATCATTTCTGGTCTTAAAGCTGGCGACAGATGTAACCAGTTTATGGACGATTGAGGTCAACTTGGCAAGGCGTCAGAAATTGTATTTTCTCCCTATGACAGTGATTGCTCACGTTGACTATTCGCACGTCCGAACCTGGCTCTTTGGCGGTTTCCATCAGGAGAGGCAATAATGTCCGCGTGAAAACGAAAGGGCTTATATAACTGTAGAGACATGTAAGGCACTTGCACAGGGTAACATCCAGACTTTCAGCTCACTTTACAGTGCACAATGTTGTGACACCTAAACATAATGGTGGGCATCTTTCAATAATGCAGGTCAAATTCACAGACCATCCGAAGTCAACTGATAGGGAGCTGACACTCTACAATTGTTAATCAGTAAACCAATAAAAGATTTTCTGGTGTTTATGCCCTCACACGCCTGCGTTATTGACTAGAGAGTCGATCTATGTTAGCGACACCTTTGTAGAAGCGAACAACACGCACTCAAAACATCCAACCGCTTTTCTATCGCTAAAAACTTTTCTGCAGACCGCTTTGCGCTCCTGGGGTTCACTCAAATCCAACTCCAGCCACACAATATCCCCATTTCCCGGTTCAAACCCATCATGACGAAGTGCTTCTATTGCCTTCCTCGCGCGTTCCTCATTGCGAGCGGCAAGATAGACTTTAGCCCCACCACGTGCCAGATGCTGTACTGTGGCATAACCTATGCCTTTACTATTATCAAATTCAGGAGTCGATTTCGATGACGGCCCATAGAAAGGCTACTCACTTCCCACCAGTCACAACAATAACCTTTCCCTTCAAGTCCACAATGTCAGTCAGAGGGTCAAACCGCGAGGCCATTGCCACGGCGTGAGTGGAAGAGCACTATAGAATATATTCGCACGCCATGCACCACAAGCGAGTATGTGGGTTTGCAATCGGCAAGACTGCAACCCAGTGCCTGTCTCATGATGAGAGAACTGAGAGAGAGGCGAACAGCTGACATGATGTCGATTGTTGTGATGTGATTGATCTCAATATCTATAACCCAGCCGTCCAAGCATTTGTGAAAGACTGTACGACACCAGACCTCGTTAACTGGTCTTTCTCTTGCTTAGCAGGTTTTGTGTTGGCACACACGGATCTGACATGAACTCCGGGGTAGCTATGGGGTAAGCTTTCCCGTGACGCCCGACGCCGACCCTTTGCGTATCAATTGCGTATATATATGGTTTAATCACCTCCTGCACAACCTAAATCCAGCCTCCTGGCTCCCATAATCCGTCGACCTTCCTTAGGCTCCAGTCGATTTGTTAATGGGTAGTTGCCTCTCGCGTGGAAAAGCATACGATCCCTTGAAGGATATCCCTGATCTGACTGGCAGAGTCATTTTGGTAACAGGTGGAAAGTGCGTTCCCTTAGCCTCTTCCTGGGGAGTTCCACTCATTCACCTTTCGTACTGGTTAGCACCGGTATCGGGTATGCGACGGTAAAGCATCTCGCTCGCCGGGGTGCAAAGGTCTACCTTGGGGCGCGAAACGAATCAAAGGCGACCGGAGCAATCGTAAAATTACATCAAGAAGGGCTAGGGCCGGGGAATGGCAAGGTGGTGTGGCTCAAAGCCGATTTTAGTGACCTGAAAAGTGCGAAAGAAGCTGCTCGACTGTTTTTACACTTGGAGGGAAGACTTGACGTCCTCAGTATGTCCTTACTCATACCATTGGAAGCTCAATATCTCATTGTCGTTCACAGTCAATAACGCTGCACAGTAAGTAGCCAAATTATCTAAATAGAAGAGCCGTATACTTAGGGGCCTGTTAAGATTAACCGGACCATTCGAGAAGACCAGGGACGGTGCGTATCGCCAATGTCTGGTTTAGTATATAGCGTCTAATTTTCCGTAGGCATATCAAGGCTTATGACAGTCAAGTACGCTTTCTCATGTTGAGTTCCGGCAGGTAGCCTAGAGTCCTTCGTGACATTTTTCCCCACTCCACAGTCACTTTGGTCCATACATATTCACTCGAGAGCTTTTACCTCTCCTTGTTAAAACGTCAACTGAAGTCAATTCTGATGTTCGCATCGTCAACGTGCGTAGCCATTTCAAGAAGCTAAACTGATGATGTTCAGGGTTTCGCTATCAGCTTTCATCACTGGCGCACCGTGCTAGTCGTGCTTCACGGCCTGAGATTAGGTTCCAAGAAGTTAATGACTTTAACGAGGAGTTTCCTGATGACGTTTGGCCGGACTGGCCTCGATACGGTCAGTTTGAACTCTCTAATATCTCTTCATTCATTTCCAACACGTCATCTGCTTCTAGGCATGACCAAGCTCGCGAACGTGTTATGGACGCGTGAACTTCAAAGGCGGCTCGACATCTCAGGAGCAGCCATAACCTGCATGGCAGTTAACCCCGGCCCTGTCAACACCTTTGCTTCACGCACACCCTTCCCATTCATTGCAAGCATACTCTTCGCTCTTTTATCTGAGGTTCCGGAAGTTGGTGCTTACACATCATGTTTTGCTGCCTCTTCTCCTGTGATCCAGGCTAATCCAGAAAAGTACAAGGGGGCTTTCGTGGAGCCTGTGGGCATTGTCACAGAACCAAGCGAGGTGGCGAGGAATGACAAACTAGCAAAAGAATTATGGGAAACCACTGAGACTATTTTGACAATAGCCGGTGTATGAGTCACTGCAGTTTTTTGTGAACGTTCTGGTTACGAATAATTAAAGTTATCTCCGGGTAGTGTACTAAGTACTGGTTGGTTGTACACAGTGGAGGTCAGGTTTTACGTAATACTCAATAACTAACTTGAATAGCTAGGAATAAAATTCATCTTCATCTTCAGCCACTTCATTCAGTCTACGATCACCCAAGTACCGCCATACTACGATGCTGAAGCATTGCACACGTTTAAAAAGCACCTTGACATCGACAACTACTGCAGTGCATCGCGGAACCGCGTTTGAGTATCGTGCCCAGCATATTCTCCAAAGCCATTTATCCATGTCACTCCGACGTGTAGGTGGCAAATCCGATGGCGGAATTGACCTTCTAGGGTGGTGGTGGCTTCCTCCTTTGGATTCCTCTGAAATTGGTGCGCCTCGACGCCGCGTGCGCGTCCTTGCGCAGTGTAAAGCCGAGAAGAAGAAAATTGGGCCGAAATTCGTGCGCGAAATGGAAGGTGTTCTTCACAGATATCTTCTGCTGGCCGCTGCCTCCAATCCTCGTGGTTCTTTCGACGTGGAAAGTTCCACGCCTCCTAGAATTCTAACTCCACGCTACCCGTTGGTTGGACTTTTTATATCGGAATCACCATACACCAAAGCGACCTTGCTTCGAGCTCAATCATCACCCGTCCCTCTATTTCTGCTTCACATTCCGTCATTATCAACGCGACCGGATTCTGGCACCCTTGAAACCGACGGCTCCTGGTCTGGGAGTGCTGTCTGGAATCCAGCATTGGCCGGTAGTCGTGGTCTACTTCGTGGTGAAGTTGACCTGCGTTGGGAAAGGGATTTTCAAACGTGCGGTCGACCTGCTCTATGGTGGCGCGATCAGAAATTGAGAAATTGGACGCCTGAAATGGATGACCCTGGGGACACGGGGGAACTTCATCTTCAATACGAGGATCGGCTACTTCAAGAACTCGCTCAAGAAATGGCATAATTTGGACAGGCTGGACAGGCTTATTATTTTCCAATCATATCATATCTTCAAGCTAGCCTCGAAGTACTATGTGCGACGTTGATTACTTCGTCGATCATATTCCCCAGCGCCTGCAATCCTCGCCTGCAATCTTTTCGTGTTTCTATAAAAACGTAGCGTCCTCGAGATGTTTTTGCACCAAGATATCCCTAACTACAGGCGGGCGTGACCATCACAAAGGAGTAGATGATCGAGGCGTGACTGGACTCACCTCTGGTAAGAATATCTTGTGTCGCTTGAATGTTCTATTGAAGAATGAGTTCGTGCCAGGCGAAAATCGGAGGAAAGGGTTGCATACTGTGACGGTAGTCAAATGGCAGTAGAAAGGACGCGAAACAATTGATTTCTCTCTCAAAATACCCCCTGCGAGATGAGGGATAAATCGTATGAAAGCTACTAAGCAGAATTGACCAACCAAATTTTTCCCTGAGATCTACGAAGTTTGTTCGAGCCTCTTGTCAGTGTTATTATTCTCATAAAACCTCAAGGGCACCACCAACATTTTGTGACGCTTTTGACATCGTTTTCGCGTTCCCGCCGTGCCCCAAAAGAAACGACATAGTCCGAAAACTTGATCCCTGCTTCGAGTTTCGCTTTGAGGATATCAATTTTATTCATAAAAAGGATGAGATGGGTGTTCTTAAGCAGTTCGCTTTTCAGGAGATAATTCCAGATGTTGACTGAATCTTCCTACGCAGTGTGAGTTTTGGCTAGCGTTCAAAAAGGCAATCCTCTACCAAGCGATTTATGGAGGGATCTTCGGATAGATTTTGATCGAATGCGCTTCATGTTCATAATTAGTATCAGAGAACCATGTACATATTGGCATACGCGCACCTGATAGGAGCCAAGAAAACGATTGCATCCATATCATCGAAATATGGAACCCACGCAGCTGAACATTCTCATCAGAAACAACATCTACTCACGAATGTGAAACAAAGATACATCTCTAAGGTCCATGAGAACACAGCGAAAGGGGTGTGCCAAATACAATACGTACCAATGACCTATGTCCCCCAACATCAAAAACGCGCCAATCTCTCGTTGGCCCTAGACAAAAGGTGTCCACTGCTTTCCGGACAATAGTACATTCTTGAAGCCTCACCATTGTCAGTTTCAGGCTTTATCTTGAATCGATGTTCAGATATGCCTCAAACTTGTGCCTCAGTGTATAGCTGATATCTTTAGAAGATTGGCACTCACCTAGTGTCTTCAATCGCGCGTGCAAAACGTCATCTGAACGACGTTCGTTACCCTGGTCCATCAAAACTAAGGAAACATACCGTCAGAAGGAACGTAATCCGGAGCCGTAACTCGATTCAGCGAATCAAGGAAGCTGTAGTAACACTGTCAATGTGACACAGAAGCAACGCGGAAAACATACAAGCCTGCAATTTCCTCCATGTGAATGTTTTTGCTCTTCAGAAGTGCCCTAACGGTCATATCGTTCCAAAGCAGCTGCATGTCTTGTGCGCAGCCATACAGTAGAACACTAGGGTCTACAGTTTCTTTTCCTTGTTCAGAAAGTTGTGCTGGAGTCGAAGGTTTGGCCAACGCCTCCTTCCAAGGGCAAGCAGAATTAATTGCAACTTCGGTATCATGAGATAAATCACTGTTGCGAAGGATTGTCTCGCTATTCCCAAATTCTTGAGGACTCAAACGTTGAGTCAGTATTTGTTCGACTTGTAACAGTGGGGCCAGGCGCATTCGCAATTCTGACAGGTCAGAGTCGAAAGGGGGAAAATTGTGCGGCGCAAGTCGGGGATCGGTTATGGCCTGCGTAACGGCATCAAGAATGAGACGGATGGAACGAACAAGGTTCAGCTGTATGACAGCTCTCCATGACGCTCTTTCATTTCTGAATGTCTACCCAGTTTAAAGGATGCTTAGACGCATGACGGGTGCGACGAAGGAAACCACTCACCTCAGGATCATACAAAAGTTGAAGGTCTGAATCGCGTCAAATATCTCGTTACGTGGTTGGCGTTTGGCACAGCAACTTACTTTTGAGTGTGGTCGATTTTCCTCGATTGTCAAGCTCAGCAGAAAGACCCATTAAATCAAAGTACTCTGAATCGGTATCTTACCTGATTCGCTTTGACCTGTTCTTTATCAGTGCAAATATGCAAGAACGTCAACAATCGACGCACCCAACAGTAACATTTTCAAGGCTTTGACTCTTTTCTTCTCGGCAGCCTTTTCTTTTTCCAAGTCTTCGTCAATTTCCTCTGAAACTCGCTTTGCTTCCACCTCAGCAGCCAGTCGTGCTTCGCGTTCCACTGGAGTCTCGTTAGGTGGTGGCTCCATGACTTTTGCCAGTGGGTCAACATCGAGAGTTGTAGTGGATCTAGGCATGTTGGGTCACGCTTGGAGACAAATTATTGGGCGGTGTATAAGAGGAATCCCCGAGGCCGGTGACAAACAAAAGGAGATGGGGGCTCTCATGGATATGACAGATCCAGCCAGGGAAAAATCAGGGCTGTTGCAGTGAGAAGACCATGAGTCGCCATAAGTTCGGGTTCGCCCCTGCCGCGGTATCAAGATCTGGATCTAATCCTGAATTGTGGTTGACTTGCGACTTTGAGCTCTTGTATGTCAAGATCTTCGCGAAGATTCAAATGATTAAGGTGACGCTTTGATAAGTTGTTGGTTGGTGTGGGAAGATAACCCTGCAGGGTGCCGTCATAGGGATTCGAAGCATGACTAACCCGAAGGAGCCCGAAGGCTCGCGGGTTGCACTAACCAGGTCCTTATCAGCGCCGTGAGTCACCAGGGATGGCTAAGACTGATACTGGACAGCGACAGCGGCGTACGGCAATCATGTCGATTTCGGCAACACGAGATTGAAGTGAAAAAAAGTGCATGAGAGATCGCTTCAGCAGTGCAGCATCACCAGAACGTCACCATCATAGATAAACCGATGATGGTCAAAGTTACAGGATCAGAGTGTTCTTTTACAATTGGCGAACGTCATTGTGAATGGGTGTAGATGGGTCTCAGGCTGAAAGACTCTGGGTTAGTATGTACCCACTAGTAATTACTTTGCGGGTAGCTGGTTACTGCCGTTATCAGATCGCTGAAAACCTCTCTTATTTGGCTGAGAGTTCTCAGTTCACCTTAGATTGGCTTCGAACCAACCCATTTTTGGTGAGCTCCCAGTCCCAGCCGTGGTTCTCTATATTTCCCGTACGAGTGTTATTCGTTTCCAATTGAGGACGCAGACAGATGAGAAGTTATTGGCGGCAGTCACTGTTTCAATCGCTCGCGCAGTTTTCTCCAAATTTTCGTGATCAATATTGTCCAAAAATAAATCCTGTAGGGTACATGGCTTCAAAATGACGCGTCATTACTGTAAACCCGTTGTGCGGACAACATCTGAACCGCAAAGGAAAGACCCTCCGGGGGCACAAGCCTCCAAAAGAAATATTGACTCTGAGTGTGGCCTTCGAAATCTGTTGATCGACCTGAGCCGTTTAGGAGAATGGACATCGTTTCATAGTATAACGAGATGTTTGATTGCATTTTGATTCGGCCTTCACTGTGATTTTTCGGACACAAAGAAAGTCTGGGAGAGGGAGGAGAGCGTCAATGTGTCAGTGTGATGCATGAGTAAAACCAATAAGTACGGATGCACGATTGTTACAAGTCGACGCGCCGCCAAAAGGTGCCCGCAGCCCCGGATCACTCACAAGCCCTTTTCCTACACAATAAGATTCTGTTAATCACAGCAATGCAGTGCTGCGATGATGATGGCGGTTAAAGGTGTTTGTTCAAAGCTGAGTGCTCAGACAAGATTTGAAACTTGTCGGAGTAATAGCCCGGAGATGTACAAGGAGAGGGTTAACCTTAGCGAGTTGCTAACTGGCACGTTCACACCGAAAGCACTCCCTACTGCTGCACAATGCAGATCTCAATGCTGGTGATCGCGCAAAGCATGAGGGAAATAGTGGTACATGTGAGCACATGTACATACAATGTGTTGATCGTATTTTCTAGAACATCCATCAGTGGAGGGAGCCACAGATATGAAGTCGAACCCTACCACTGTCGCCTCTACACTGCTACAAGGGCGTGCAACTCTGACATAAAGTTGTACTGACAGTTGTGTGACAGTTGTTAGACAGTTGGAGGTGATGAGGAGTCCCGGTAGACACGGTAGCGCCCATCCCGAGTTGACATCCTTCGCGATCCAAGTGTGGATAATGCTCTGAATAACTTTGAAGTGGGTAAGACTTCATATATCATAGATTACAACCATACCATGATTAAGCCCCCCATATTCCCGACAACATCGGAATAGCTTCGTGTCCTCTACGGAGACGCAACCGCTCACAGTTCAACGACATATATATTCAATTGTCTCACATCGGGTGCAAAGGTGGGGAGAGAAGTCATGGAAACATATACCGCCTGCGGAAGCGTGAGTTTCACGTAAACGAGGTGGCAACGATGCTGCCATGTCGCCTCGGGGTGCGGATTCCAGCGTAGTCGGAGTACCGGAATATTTCCTTTGTCAGACCATAAGGACGCACCGATAAGTTTCGTTGTCGCAAAGTGTCAGATTTTCATCAACTAATCAAGCAAAAACGCTCTTGTCCTCACAACGCAGATGGAATGCAAAAAATCAGCAGGGTTATCCCGTGAATGACGGATAGACAGGGAGTCGCTTTTTTCGAGTCTACAAATCCTACTAACCGATAAACGAGAAGCAGAGGCAATACTGCAAGGCATTTTTGGCCCGCCACACAGAAGTCATCCAGAAGTCATCAGGAAGCTGTAGTATAAGGGGGCCTTCCTCAATCTGGGGAGATCTGGATGGGGACACAGGTTTAGATCGTTGACAGCATCATTTGTATGCGAATCTGATGTGGCAAATGAGTCCAAACAGAGCACGCTCTAATGAATTTTCTCCCGACGAGGACGAATCGATGTCTTCGGACCCTAGAGGGTACAAAAGCAAGGCTTCTCTTTGACCAGAACCTCGCCGTGCCTCCGCTCTCTTTCCTTCGCTTAACGAACTCTTTACAATGTCGTCCTTCTGTTTGTGGCATACTCTTCCCAACGAGATAAAATGGGCCATCGTAGACAACCTGGATGCCTACACTGCGAGGAGTTTCTCCAACGTGGATATGCTTACCTATAAGATTTGTATTCCGTCAACCTTCAGGGTACGTTCATTAGTAAACAGCATAGAAATTTCATTCAACGTAAACTTGCTCCAGAGCGTCGAACTGAAGTGCCTGGATCAGCTGCAGCATTTCATTGAACACGTTCCCCGCGCTTATTGCCAGCACATTCAGGAGCTGGATCTGTGTACTAGTGCAGGCAAATCCGATGATCAACAATCCACTCCTCATCATTTTCGGACAGCATCAGATGCTGTTCTGTCTCTTCTTATCGCCTCGCCCCGCCTCAAGAAGCTCGCGTTACGAATGGCTGGTTCATTGGACAAGAGCGTCATCACTCCTTTCGCTTATTTTCACGAGCTTAGGCTCCTAACAATCACCAATATCATCAAGGAGGAATTGTCGCCTCTGTACGTCCAAACCCAGCATGCTTGATATAATTTATTATTCACATTATGAACTTATTAGGAGCGAAAGGCTCATTGTTTCAATCGCCGCAACAGCCCCTGGCCTTGAACAGCTTTCCGTGGACAAAATTACCCGTTCAAAGCTACATGCTCCTGAACTCCAGGGAGCCTATCCCTACATCCCTTTGGTGACAGGAGATGATGATATTCCCGATCACCCGGTCCTTGGTTCGGAGCTTTCCCTCCCTTCATTACTGCGTATTCCTACTCTAAAAAAGCTCATCATCCGCGATACTCATCTCGGGGACAGTCGATGGTCAACCACCCCCGTCGCATGTCGGCTTGAAGTACTTGACCTCGGCAGCTGTTATCACGAAACCGATGAATTCAACAGTTCCTGCACGGAACGTATTATGGCTGCTGTCGGACCGACGATCGATGAGTTCTCACTCACGACGTCAGTCTCAGACACTCTGTTTGCCAAACCTAGTGTCACACCACTTCCTCGTCTGCGCAAACTTCATATTAGTCCCTTCTTCCCGGTGGATAGCGTCGTGGACACTATGTCGAATTTGGCGGGTTCCCCCATTGAGAGTCTTTCGATGCAGTGCTATGAGGACGATGTTGTTGATGTCTGTTCGGCACTTGAAGATTTTCTCAGCCTACGCGTCGAGCGTGGACCCGAATTCTATGATAAGCTGACAAGGATTGATGTCTCCGTGACCGCTAACGATTATTCCTCGCCTGATGAGGATGAGGAATCAGACGAACGTGCCGAGGCAACCAAGCGTTTGCAAGAATTCTGTCGAGACCTTCAGCTGGCGAGCGTTGTTGGCAAGGCCAGTCCTGACTCTTGTCCTCTCCTCCCCGCACGCAGTTCTAGTTTTCACATGTCGGAATCTGGGGAAAAGCTCCCTCCTCTTGCCCCCAAACGAGCAAACACACTGTAAATTATTCGCATTTTTTACGTCCACCTGGGAACATTTTCATACTTTGCATGGCATTTGTACTTATACTCCACATGTACATCGTCTTAAGCTTATTGTACTATATGTGCATTATTGCTTCGATCTATCGCCCGATCTGGACAGTACTTATCACACGGTATCTATGAAACAAGACTTCGCATCCCACGAGTTAGGCGCAAAAATTAGTCTATACCTGTGAATGAAAGCTGCCTCGCTTTTTCGGCCCTGCCAGTGTCTAAATATGTGCAGGGGGGCGCCTCTGAAATATGTACTGGTTCTCAATGCGCTGGTGAAGACTTCACAGAAGGGCATTTAGATCTTGGGAAGTTCTCGACATCGTTCATCATGACTGAAATAAACAACGGGAGGCCTCATAATCAGATTGTATTGACAGCAGAAGCAAGTTCTACGCATGTGATTCATCGTCGTCTTTAAATATCACATATATTACATGGTAGATATCAATTTAATAGTAACCTAGTAGTATGACTCGGCACTAGTAACTTCCAGGTGTCTCCCGCAATGCGCCACACTGGAGGAGAAGACAAAGAATATTTATCATCGTCGCGTAACACCCGTTTCTACCTAAATACAAATGCTTGACAGGAGCAAGGCACCTATAAATAATTGAAGCCTAAATCAAACACCAGCAGCACCCTGCGGAACCGCGGCAGGACACTCGGGGAAGAGATTATGGATAGTATTCAGGAGGAAGTCGACGTTATCTTTCAGAATACCAGTAGTGTTCAAGAGAACTGCAGGTACGTTGTCGGCTGCGAGATCGTCATAGAAAGCGCAATTCTGTAGCATAATAGAATTATTGAGAATGGTGTGATGGGGATCATATGCTGGGACTCACAGAGAAAGGTCCTTGGTCCCGAACATAGGTCCCATTCGGAGCATTCTCGCCAGGGGGTACAGGATTCATCGCAAAGACGTCAGAAGTGTTGAGTCCGATGATATCGATCGTCCCTGGAGAAGCGCGCCTGTGCCAATTCGCAGGGAAGGTCTGGTTTTGAAAGAACGAGGTCATGGTTGGAACAGAGAGTGTTCCATCAGTCCCTAATTAATGGCTTGGTGAACGATTTTCGCGGCGCTGGAGAACTTCTTCTTACCATTTGCAAAGAAGTTCAGGGTGAATCCAGTCTCGCCATAGCTGAGCAACAAACGACCATAGTGATACTGCAGCTGTAATAGGCAGGGTTTGTATGGACAAAAGGGACCAGAAGATAAATAAACATACTACAGGGTTTTGAGTTAGGCTTTCTTCGAATCGCTGTAGCTTGAATAGCGACAGAGACTTCTCGTTGACTATACTCCGCGGTCCGGTAACCGTGGAGTTATCCCCATACTGGACAACTATCTCAAGGAGCTAAAGTAAGGCAGCGAACGTTATGAATAAGCACCTGTTTGCTACGCTGAGAGGATGTGCCGAACCTGGGCGAACAATTCCGGTTGGAAATGGATGTTATCGCCAATTGCATAGTCTTGACGAGTCATCGAAACATCGCCTAAAACAGATACAGTCAAACACAAGCCAGCCAGATATAATAGATGCTTACCCTCAAAACGGCCGTGAGCAGCGAGACCACGAGTAATATTCCCATCTATGTTTCCTGGAAGAGGTGGGATCAAAGACGTATTCAAACCGATGGACAATTTATTAATGTAGGCGTTTCCTCGAGCCAGCTTGTTGACCAAAACTCTCAGTATTTGAGCCCCTATGGTATACGACTGCCTCACCATCCCAAAGGCGGTCAGCCCTGACGCAAGGTCATAGTCCATATTGACTCCAAGCATGGCACCCTCGACGATCTCTTCGAAGGAAGCTACGCCACTAGAGGTTACAAACCAGAAAAATGGTCAGTGATCTGGGCCTGGCAGCGCGATATTGGGTACTAACTTGCGTGGAATATAACCATGGTTAGCCAGAGTATTTAAACCCGCTGGTCACAAAAGAGCATTGAGACGCGTTTCTGTTAGCGCCATGGTTAAAGCTTCCTTACGGCATGGGCCACGAAGGTCATTGGGCCCAGGGGCAATATAAGGATGCGCGGGGTCTGAGAAAAAGATCGAGTGGTCAACTCGACGTTGCAAACAGTCATTGGTATCAGCATCATCATCAACATACCTGGGATTTGCAGAATTCCTGTGTATGCTTGTTTCGGTGGAGCGACAATCCGCACACCATCCTGGTGGGGGAATGCCAAAACTGGCAGGGCTACAATAGAAAAGAGAAGAACAGTAGACGCGGCCCTAATCATCGAAAGATGTAGTAGAGGCAGTTGAGAGAGCTTAGAATAAGGGGGGTTATGTCCACAACCTAGTATCCACTCCACAAAGGAACATATATAGTGAGAATTCTATCGATCGGCGCGCAGCATCTTCCGCAGGACATGTTGACGTTAACTATTGAAACCTTGGGGCATGCAACGTGGGTGTGCCGCAGCATGAGCGCTCCTGCCGTGAGCGTGTTGTCTCCATCAAACCATCATACAGGAGAGAATGCTCTTAAAGGAGGAGAGATAATCGCTTGATTTTCGTATTGTGCAAACCGCATCTGTCGGAGAGGCTGTGGTCAGAGCTGTGAAGCAAATCGGAGTTATCGCCGAATTATAGACTATAGTGCGTACTTACGACGGCAAGTGAAAATCAATCGTACGATGCCGGTTGTCGCGAACGGCGGCATGCAGCAAATGTCAAGTATTACACAATATATATTCGGAGAAACTGCCATGTGGAAATGTCTTCTAGTTTTGCACATCTTTGAAGGCGACGTCGTCCTATATGATTGGTGGTCTCACACTGTCATTTATTAGTAGACCAGCATCGACAATAACTTCACTGATCTATGGCACGCTCTTGGGAAGCTTTAGCAGGATATGTTACCAATGTGTGGTTTACCTTATGACTTCGCACCGAGGGTCAGGTTTGGGCACGTCCCAAATATATGGCTAAGCACTGCGATCCGGACCCAAGTCAGCCTGAGGTCTCCTTTCCTCGGTCATACGAAAGCCCTGGGAGCGTTTGAATGTCGTTTCGAAGGTTATGATAAATATAGGAAGGCTCAGTGGGCGCTCTCAAGATGACGCGTCAACCATGTAAAAACCTGTTCCCGAACATTCAATGGCAATCTAGTTGTTTGAGTTGGTGATAGTCAGAACTCGTTGCGTAGCCAAAAAGGCTACAACCGCACTGAAGGATAGTACCTTCTTCGTCACTGTCGCCACGCAGCATAGTAAGCAATCAACCTCAAAAAGAGGGAGTGAAGAAAAGACAATCTCACCCAAAGCAGGATGTTATAATTTCTTGTATCCAGGCTCCAGCGGGTAGTCTGTTCCACACGGTGCGAGGGTCTTGTGGCCAATTTGTGATGGCGATGCAAAGTGACCTTGGATGGAACATAAACACACCCTGCGTTACCCTGATACAATATGGGGAATTATGTGGACCTGCTCTGGAAATATCATTAGGTTCCCCGACTTCTGGACTTTGACATTCCTAGCGGCTAGCCCCGCAGCATCATCAGTGGCGTTTTCGTAGAGTTCCAAGGACTGGTGTATCATAGCTGAAATTCAACAGGCAGCGGACGCTATCCACTAGCTATCTTCCATTCGATACCCTTACAACGTTTTCGTTCAGTCATCTCTTGCAGTCTACATCGGGGACTTAACACTCATTTATGACGGGCCCCCAATATGAACCGTGCAAGATCTGAATAGGACAAGGAGAGAAAGACAAAAAGCACGGAACTCGCACGGTATGGTATCGACATGTGATGAGTTATTTGAGCTTGTTTATAGGTGACATATCCAACCATAAGAGCAGCCCGCTTCGGTTCAAAACTGCACGACTCGTATATTGATCAATTACCCCAAACTGAAGACATAAGGTGGTTAGCATGGGCCCCTTGCAGGCGTGAATGATGTTTTGACAGAGAATGTAGTGTTGGCGTGCAGGGGTTGTGCCAACCACAAAACAAACGATTTCGGAGCATCTGGCCAAACAATACCTTCCAAGTATGGGTGTGAACTGGCATTGAGACTCACATAAAGGTACAGTATGGAAGCTGTCTTCGAGACAATTGTCCCATGCTGCAAGAAAAATGATGATCAAAACATCATAGACAGGATCATTATTTAACATCACTTCTCCCTACAGGATCTGCGTGATAACGTTGTGCTGCATTTGGATTTGGTATGCAGACAGACGAAGCTTGTGGATGTTACGGGCTAGAACGGCAGAACGGGAATTAATATATATACGGTCACATGACTGACGCGTTGAGGAAAGTGACTGTGACAAGTCGTGAATTGATATTGTCACGGTTGTAGTGACAGACGGCTGCTGTCTGGTAACCATGCCCTGCCATTCAGTCCCAACGTCTCCAGCCATGGCTCGCTCATCTCACCACAAGAGCCAGCCAGTCACTCCTCAGCGTCTCCCTCAACAGCGCCCAGCTCATCGGTACTCATCCTCCCAGTCCTTCTACAGGTCCCCCGTCACCCCCGCAAGCCCATACACTCCCCTCAGTCTCCGCTCATTTACCTCCTCTACCACTGGCATCTCGTCGACCCTTACCACCCCGGACCATCATGGAGTCAAGGGCAACCTTTCATTTTCTCCTAATGTCGCCAGTCCGAGTATGATGCCCAATAATAAAGACCATAGTCTTGCTGACCTTGCCGAAAACTGGCGTTCCCGAGCTAGTGAAAATGGCATCAAAGTTTCATCTATGAACGATGACTCTCACTTTGGTGATGACGAAGGTATGCGCCACACAAGGCTGAGAGGAGATTTTGACCCTGATAAGAGCGCATATAGCCAGCGATCAAACAGCCTCTGATATTGCCAATGACTCTGTATTCATCTCTACGGAAGACGGTGTGTATATGACGTGATGGTGCTGCTTGTTACGTCCCTAATATTCTTCTAGCCTTTCTCGCTCCATCACTTCTCTCAGGTGAAAGGCGTACTAACTTCCTCCCACTCAATCGACCTCGTGCACATTCCCATCTTCCAACTCAGACCACTCTTTCTCTTGCTTCTCCAGTGAACACTCGCCCTTCAGCGCGTCATTTCACCCAGCCATCATCTCCGCTTGCCTCGCGTCGTGTTAACCAGTCTCAGAACGCCAACGTGACATCCACACCTCCTCCCAATCGCGCCCTAGAAAGACGGCTCAAATTGAAAGGTAGCTTGACGGATCCCGCGCATACACGCAGAAGGGAAGCTTTTAGCCCGGTATGCACTATTATTTCTCAAACATTCTACATCTAGCTGATCTTTTATAGGTATGGACCCCCGCCCAGCACAATGCAAATAAAAATGTGAATCAGAGTTTCACTCTCGGCCTCAATCCGGATACCTCCCTAGATCTCTTTGACATCGACGAAAACGACTTTGAAAACGAATTCGATTACGCTCACGACCAGTCCTTCGCGAACCACTCCTTGATGGAGCAATGCTTCCATTCAAAAAACAACACACTCAATAATAACTTAAATACGCTCAACTATCCTAATTACGCTCTTCCCATTCTTCCACCGTACACTCAACAGCACTCTTTCTCTACGCACTCCCAAGCACCATTTTCTGATCCGTTCAATGGTAACGCGCTTCACAGCATCGCCGAGAGCGTCGAGCACTTTTTCCACGCACAGCAGCAATTCCGGGACGCCAACATCTACCCACACGGGCCAGGCGAGGTCTCCCATCAAAACCAGCCCTGGGGTCCTGGACCCAAGCTTGGTGTTGCACCTGGCATAGGTTCGCGTGACGGCTATATGGGGGGCCCGGCATGGGTACCCGTTCCAGCCCCACCTAGCTTCGCCCCAGCAAAATCTGCCGAAGTTGCAAAGTCTACTGAACCCCACAAAAACGCGCCGCTGGCTTCAGGTTGCTCCGTTTGCCTGGCCGCCTCTCCACGCACGCTCGCCATCCTCGCACCATGCGGTCATCCCCTTTGTTCGGGGTGCCTAACCAGCGCTCTTAACATCGTCGGGGAAAAGGACATGGAGTGCGCTGTCTGCCGCGGAAAAGTTCAGGACTTCAAGCTTGTGTCCGGTGATGGCCCCAAAGTCGATACAATCGCTCCTACCGCCGCCTCAAGCCAACAGCGTGGACCGGGAAGCAAGACCCCCGAGGATGAAGGTAGAAGAAGCTTTATGGATCCCTTATTCTCGTCGCCCGAAACTGCCAGCGTCAGTGGTTTACATGTGCTAGAGAGCGCGTTCGAGTTCGGACTTGGGCTTGAAAATGCACGAGCTAGCACCCCCAAGCGCTCAGAGCGCTCAGTTCCCTCTTTCAAACAGAAAGCTAGCCTTGAGGGTCAGCATGACAAACAGGGGCGCAGGAAAGGAAGGGGCAATGAGAGCACCGTGCTCCGGATCGACAACGTCCCATGGGTACGTACACCTTTTCAGATATCCTTTTCGACTTACGTATAGGATCCCTTTTCTTCGCCTTGATGATACAGGATATAACCCCGCCTCAAATACGCAAGTGGCTTCAACAGCCCTTGGAGCGCATACATGTACTGCTTGACAAGCGGGGCAAGACCATGAGCCACGCGTACGTCGAAGTAGCGGACGTTGCCGTTGCGGGCAAGATACTTCGCGGCGAGGCCCAAGGCGAACTAGTGAACGGAAAACCCCGCGAGAGGGGCAGTGTATTAGGAAAGGGTAGGCGAGCGCGCGGCGTTACTGTTACCAGAAGTGGGCAGGAGGAGCTTATGTCTGATGTAAGTCTGTTTCTTCATCCTTCCCATTCCTTTCCTGGTTTCTTTTTCCCCTCGGGCTTCTCGCATGTCATCCAGGAAGCGAACTTCTCGCTTTTCACTTCTTGAGAGATCTGTCATACCTTCCAGTTATTCTATGTCACGGCTGTCATCCTCCTCCAAGATTGTAATGGCAACGGTTGCGACTTTACCCTCACTTTTACTTCCCTAAACTTTGAACTATACCTTTTTCAGGTACTGACGTAACTTTGATGAAGCTGTTTCCGAATTGGCGGGGATCCTTTGATGGCTCGCGTCCTTCACTCGCAGGATTGGGCAACGACCAGGTCATTAATGCCCTGGAAGGCGGTCTGATGGGGGAAACCGAAGTTGTCGGTCTCTTGCATCTCATCAAAGAACCCGACGTGAGTGATTTTGTCCGCTCCCCTATTGATGGGTTCTCACCTCTCCGCCAGTCTCATTTCCTCAAGGCCCCCTCTTTGCCATTCTATTCCCTCATCAGTATTTTAAGCAAATTTCCATCCGACGTGGACAGCCGTGTATTTTGGTCGTCTACTGTGAGAGACACGTTGTATGGTATGTTGGCGTCCTATAATTTCTAATTTGAAATTGACGTGCCGTAACACTTGGTGTAGATATTGCTTACGGTAAAGAACCTTTTCCCTCCCTTCTCCTTGTTCCAGTTTTTCCTGATGCGGTCCTTTCTTCCAGCTGCTGTACAGATGCTCCTTTCTCGCGTGAATTCGGACACCAGAACTGGGGATAACGAGTATTCTATGGAACTCGTAAACGAGCTTGTTAACACAGCTCTGAGCTGCCATGGTTTGTTCACTCCCACGCCACGCCACGCCTCGCTCTTCTCTTATTTTTCTCCTTTTAGCGTTTACGACCCAACAGTTAAGCAAGTTTTCGGAATTCCTTGAATTGTGTCCTGTGTCTATCTCAGAAATCCATTGCGGATCGGAATCTGGAGGCCCATCGCAGCCTAGAACCCCAGAAAATTGTGACACGTACCGCACTGTGTCCAATGCACCCAGCGCCACCGTGGAAGACGATGCATTCTACCTTGTCTCGGATGGCGAAGACAAGGCAGCTTTAGCAAAGCTTGCCCGTGAATTCGGTGTCGAAGCCGAGCTGGTCGAAGCCCTGGCGCAGAGGCTCGCAGGGCTCTGTTAGTCCTGAAAACTTGTTTGGAGATACGGTATTTCGTTGTTGCTATCTTCCTTTGCTGTACCTGTTATCGATCCAGAAGCGAAATCTTTGGTGCTATCCTTCCGAGTTCCTTCCGTCCTTCACGCAATATCCTCCCATGCCTTGGTGCCCCTCCCTTCCTCTTCCTCATACATCGGATATTGTTATGGAAACCCTATTCTCTTTATCACATCATGGCTTTTTCGATTTTGTCCTTGTTGCCCTCGTCATGCTTTCTATTGTTGTTTATGCAAGTTGTATCCGCCTCCCTGAAATCAATCATCATCATGTATCAATGTTTTGCAACTCTGAGAGGAATTTGACTATCTAAAGCATAGACTAGTAGTAAGGAATGTTAAAACGCGACTCTATCCAGTGGAAAGTACAACACGGTAGCGATCGTTTGAGATCTCGATGGCTGATGTTCACTTTCTATAATATACAAGTGATCAACTTGTGTGGTATAGTTGGATGTCCTCGAGGTCACGGATGAGTTCATTCATGGTGGGCCGCGCCACGGGTTCCCGGTGCCAGCACTGTTCCAATAAGTCCCAAAGCTCCTCCCCGATGTCGAGAGGTCGGCCAATGCGACTATGCCCGTATTCCTCCATTTCGCGTAAAGCATCTTCAATGGACTTCGGGTCGTTGGAATCTACACCCCAGGGATTACGTCCTGTCATAACCTGCTGCAAGTTGAGCCATTATGTAGGTATTGTCAAATGATGGCTACTGACGGCGTATATGGTGCTACCAAAGGCGTAAACATCTGAAGGTGGCTCCAACACCCTCTGAGTGAAGAACTCTGGGGACTGGTAGAAAATTGAGACCCCTTCTGGAATCCATATCTTTCCGGGGGGCATCGAGGCACTGGCACGAACATGGGAGTAAATGCAAGCATCCGCGACCACAGCTGCGCCTCCAGCTGTGAGGAATATGTTGCCCTGGCATTCGTCATTAGTTACAGCAATTGAATCCTTTGGGATCAAAACATACCGGATAGACATGACCATGCACGGTCTGGTGTTCATGAAGGTATGCAAGGGCTTGGGCGACCTGAATGATCCGATCAAGCTTCCAGCAATCATGAGCTTGTGGGTGGCGACAAAATTGCTAGCTAGGAGCTCACCAGATGGTAATCTGGAGGCTGGGTAGGAGAGGTACTCTTGAGGATATTGTCCTCATACCAGGGCCGCCTATATCCCAATCCCCAATCGCAGATTTCTAGAGGGGCTAAGAAACGATGGTTTCTTGCAAAAGGATTTGCTTCCTTCTGACGTCGGAAAGACTCCAGTGACTCGAGAAGAAAAAGAGTGAGACCTCATGTCAACAATGGCAAGAGTAAATAAGGTAACATACGTTGTTAGCAACTGGCTGATGCAGCTGCGGAAGTTTGACGAGCTGGGAGGTCGGTATGGATGTAATTAGAATAATTCTGCAATAGGCGAGAATTTTCTTACAAATTTATCTGTATCTTGCATAACAAGAGATATAATGAAGAAGCGGCCCTCAAAGACTACCTGTGGAAAGCTGAATGGATAAAGCGTGGTTTAAGGTAACGAGGACGTACAGTGGGAGTCATTGATGAGAGAATAGCGGTAGCAGTGTCAAGGTTTAGGTGGAAACTTGGTGAGATTTCAAAGAAAGTGAGGTTTTATACCCTCTGCGGTCCCTCTCGACGCGTCAACTCAAGCAGGCGAAAGACAAATCGAGATTAGTGACGAATGGAAAGTTCTATCCATATTAATTATATGATCAGGTCTTCGAGCTTCTCGGCCTTCTTCACACGAGTGCAGGGCCACCAAAGGGCTACATCCATAAATAAATCTTCCCATCGCGGCTTTCTGGCCTAGGCAGAGTCACTTGCAGTCCCCGAAATCACAATTTTTGCTAACGTTAGTTGGAGTTAAGAAAGAAGGTTAACGTCAAAATCGGTCCAAACGACACGCGGAGCTTCAATTCGAGTGACTTCGAATTCCCATCGCTCCGGAGCCCGCCTCCAGGGACTGATCGTGTGGCGCCCTCCAAAGGCATCCGCATTGTACACACAGCTTGTTGCATTCGCGAAATGACAGGGCATCTCTCTTCCCCCTCACCTGCCAGTCACTCCCCTCATTCAAAGCTCATTAATTATCTATCGAGTCCTCTCTGCCTACTAGCGCATGCTGGCTGAACTCTTTGAATGGCGTTCGCAGGCAGATAAGATTGTCTGCTGGGCTCTCAAGCTCAGTAAGGCTTAAGCCTGCCTCGTCATGATCAGGCGAGACCAGTGTAGCCACCTTTCGATGGCGCACATTGATTCGAACGACGTCGGTTTTTCTGTTACCCCACCCAAATACATGCTGGCTGAACTCTTCAAATGAAGTTCGCCTCAGCATTACACAAGAATACTATCATGCTCCTCAAGAACAATGGCTCATGGCTCGAGCGTTTCCGTGGTTACGGGAGGCTCCCCGTGAGTCTGACCACTGCAGATGCCCTGATTACGCGTCGAGCTACTACCCCCCCAGATGCTGGCTGAACTATTCGAATGGCTTCCGTCCAAGAACAATGGCTCATGGATCGAGCGTTTCCATGCCTAAACGAGGTCGCCTGTGAGTCCAACCACTGCACATGCCCTGATTATGCATCGAGTCACTACCCCCCCCCGCCTAGATGCTGGCTGAACGATTTGAATGTTTGAATGGCTTCTGCCTGGATATCGAAGAGTCAGACTATCAAGCCTCAAGCTCAAGGCTCAAACCTTCTCATGAATTCAATGAGGCCAGTGTAATTACCTCCCAACCGCACATGCCGTGCTAGACACGATTCTCAACAGTTCTAAGCGAATCATCGAGTGAGAAGAAGATTCCTCACAATACCAGAGCATCACAAATACTTTCCCGAGCTTTACATCCCATCGCACCGTCGAGGATCAGTAATACTAGCTGAATTATGATGATTCAAAAAAGCATACTAGCTAGGGCGACAGACGAAACTCACTGTTTACAGTCATTACATACGCTCTTTTCCATACTATCAAAACACTCATATCCCAACGTCAGATTTCAAGACTTTAGATATGTAGATGCAATTTACAAAATTAGTTTATTTTTGACTGCAATATGACCAGGCGGGGCTGGATTCGGTGCTGCGGCACCCTCAGAATCAATGATCATCACTGAGAGATGTGAATTGGTGGCCATTTTGAGTAGACTTGGGATGCCAAACTGTTTACATGCCTCCTGAGATGTGTCGAGATTTAGGAACAGTCAGTGGCTTGTCAAGGAACCATTGAAATCAATTCCACTTCTGAAGCCTAAGGACATCCCCGACGCTGCATGGCACTGCGGCACTACTGGTCTGTTCGGTATCTGGCTTATAGATTTAGAGTTGTCAGGCCCGTGTCACATAAACCCAACCCATTGGAGAAAATTTCGCCATTTTGAGATGTAAATGCATTGCCAGACTGGCCAGCTTTCGGAGTTGCCTAATGATGCGAATACGACAAGCATCCAATGCTCGCATTCTGCTGGAAACGTTGAAACTTTTTACGATACCTGCTGAAATAGGTATAGAGCACACGAATTTGGATTCAGGGGCGTGAATACAGAAATTGTGAGCGCTGATTTTGTGAGACGGCTGTCAAATCGTTCTCAGCAGATTTTTGAGAACTACGAGGGACTTTAACTTAATTTGTAGGTGCACCTAGCTCCCGTAGAAGGTGTTTGTTTCTGACATCGCATATCAAGGAGGAAGGGAGATACATGGCACAAATATGCCAGCGACAGGCAGATCCATGAAGGCGGCATCTGGCATCGACGGCCGGAGACGGTATGGAAAGCCGATCGCGAGATGTAACTTTACTACACAGGCACCGATATGAAACGTCTAGATACAAGCGCCCGTCTCCTGAAATGGAGATACAAGAGAGCCCACAAGAGACAAAAATGGATAGCTTGGGGATTATATGACTCAAACAGCACAAAATCTCTCAGGCTGTCACCCCGAAATTGGGGAGCCTTTTCAAGTCGCGTTGCGTACCCCCCCCCCCCCCCCCCCCCCCCCCCTTTTTCTTATTAACACCCGATAAAACAAACAAACAAACACTATAATAGTAAAAATCTAATAAGAAGAAGAACGATTATTATTGTT
>JABAJU010000089.1:0-88948 GCA_018220975.1 Tephrocybe sp. 9980TJB
TTTCCTTGTTCATCTGCAGTTCTCTACCAATCCTCCCAATAGTAGACTTTCCTAAACCAGTTTTGGCCTGGATTTGATGCAAGGAATACCCTTCTGCAAGAAGAGAGGCAACAGTAGAGCACTGAGTAGGAGGAGTAGCTTTCATAGTAGTAGTTGAAGGTCAAGATGTGATTAAACTGACTTCAAATATTTCCAAGTATAAGCAAATATAGTCACATGACTTTGTTTATATTTTCATATGCAATTCAGCCTTTATTTCTGGCTTTAATACAGGCAAAGCTGCAAAATTATAGATGCTCAAAAAACTGTCCCAATGAGTGAATATTTTAAAATCACTGTTACTCAATCAATTTTGATTGGAGTCACATGACCATAGGCTCAAATTGTAGCCAAGATGCCATAGTATTTTACATGATTTATTCAATATTTTTGCCTTTACTAATCTTCCATGCCAAGTCTATCTTTCAAAAAGTATGAAACATTGGGACAGTTTTTTGAGCCACTGTAAAGGGCTGCCAGACTGAAAGATTCATTCACCGAGCTACACAATACATGGTGTTGATGAAACAGTTAACAGAGAGGCACTGGAAAAGTATATACAGTGATGTGCAAGACATTTCAAATGAGAAGCCAAGGAATCACCGGAAGGCAAGAGCTTCATCGCAGATGAGCTCAGAGGCAGAGCATGAAATGTTCAGGAAGGACTTCATTATCAAGTCTGACAGCAAACTATCAGGTTCGGATGATGATAAAAATGTGGACCAATCACTATCAGGTGTGTGGTCCTCTTGACTTCACAGGCTCTCATCCACTACTAATGTCAGATGTTCGTGTTTGTAGGTAGTGAATGCAGCGACTGTGACTCAAACTCAGGCCTTGAAGCTAGCAAGTTGAAGCTGTTGACTTGGACTCATGATCGTTACAATATGGACAACTCATCAAATCAGAATGGGGAATATATCTATGCTGACCATGACTTGGGTCCACTTGAAGAAGATGATGATGATGGCGCTTTTTTGCTGCACTCGCCAGATGCTACTCGAGCTGGTAGTAGTACAGACCCAGAGTCAGAAGATGTTAACTAAAAGTATCATGGCAGTAAGGCTGCTAGGTGAGCCTTTCTAGAATTGAAGCTTGTTCGGCCACTGACATGGCACACTTAGTAGTGTACTATCAGAGAAATATAGCATTTCTTCTCAAGCGCTGGTATTCACTACTACTGTCCTACTACTAGTCATCAATACCATAAATGTAGTAATTTTAATACACAAATTCACAACACTGATGCTACCTCAAAAGCACATCCAGAGAGGCCTAAAAAGACATAGAGACCTAGAAAAATTGGTCTTTCAAAAGAATGCCTGACCTCTTTGAAAGATGAAAGACTTCTTTGAAAGATGCTAACGTCTTCTGAAGAAAGTTGACTGGGAATTAAGAAGACACGGGGTCTTCTGCATCTCTGGCATCTTTGACCTCTTTGGCATCTTCATAAAGACCTCAAAGACCTCAAAGACAGGGCTACCATTTTACTGATGAATATGACATTGATACGCCATGTGGGTAGTTTTGTTGAACTTGGTATGTAATTCTGTCCAGAAGAAACATGACAGATCCATCTGTTGCCTCGTTGGCATTGTAGTATCCGTATACTGCAATGGAAGTACCTATGAGCAGTAAAGTTACTTCAAAATAAGGTTAAAGATGGGATGTGGACCTGAGAATTTGAACATCACATAGCTTGTGAATCTGTAATAACATGGTAGGAGTTATTGAAAGGTTCAGTGCCATAGTCTGTATCAATTTCAAGTAGCCAAGCGCCTGTGTATACAATATCCAAATTACCATCATCTACCATGACTGGATAAAGCCCAGTAAGCTCTGTGTTGCTGCCAGTCTTGATGAGCATGAGGTTAATATCAGTCAGAGTTGTGTTATTCATATTGTTTATAAGAAGGGTAACAATGTGGTGGTTGTCAGAGAGGGTCAGTGATTGGTAGAGTAAAATGGTGAGGTTGGACGAAGCATTAAGATTGGTAAAAATGAACGTGTGTTATCAAAGGTTGTCACAGTATTATAGCAGCTCAGACACTGATATTAACAAAGTTATTCTTATCCAAGAGGCTCAGAGAACTGATTGTATCATCAAGGATGACATCCATAAGGGCAGCAGTGTGAATGAAGGGAAAATTTTGGCAGGTCTTATTCTCCTCAGACCTTTAAAGCAATGGAATTTTGGCTGCCTACATTGTACAAGTAATCATGAGGGCAAACTAGAAGCCCTCAGGGCATCAGCTGACTCCGGTGCTAGGTGGGGACCTGCAATCAATGTCTGTTGAATACAAATCAGAATACTCCCATCTTGTTCTCAAATTCTCAAGCTGTTGAAACTAGCTACCGCCCTCTCCCCCATCAAACTTCATATCATGTACATACATATGCCTTTAACGTGTTTGAAACATTTTGAATTCTTAATACCCTTTCTGCAAACAGAAACTATGAACATCTCTGCCACTTTATCAGTAAAACACGTCCTGATGTGTTGAATATCTACTGTCAGAATTAGCGTATCATGATGGGAACAAGGTGATAGAGTCTTCGGCGTTGGCAAATTGGCAAAGAATGTCAAAAACCGCATGGGGCATGCCAGGATGTACCTTGTCAGCGCCCACAAAAGTAACGCCGAGAGTGTTCGAGTGTATGCCCTCCACGACCTCATCTACGCTAGCCCCTATCGCCCAGTCAACCAAGACCGAAATAAACCTATGTAGGTGTGCTAGCAGGGCACACATTCACTAAAGACTCCTTGTCACGTACAAATGGTATTCGAGATCCGACGACGCTCACCAAGCATCGTCGTTACTTGCTCAGATATTTTCATTCATTTCCTGACATATTTTCAGTCTTTTTACATATTGGGACCTCAGGCTTCAAGTAGTATAAAATCGACCTGTACCAATTACACGATCAACGCAGTATATTGATTTTTTGTCAACAAACCCGTGTGATCGCTCAGCTCATCATTTGCATGCGCGCTCAGTTCCTTACAAGCACACTTATACATTTCTTTCCAATTAGAACTAATAGTACAATACAAAATCAATGAATGCATGCGTTAAATGATAACGAAAGAACATCAGTTGTAGGGGTTATTCAATCATTATACCATTGAGTTCGAAGTTAGTCTCGGATGGAATAACGAGTATCGCAGCCACTATCTAAGTGGCAACATGAACCCAAGTCCCGAGTCCATAGTTTCAAGCCGAAGGTCCCCAGTGTAAGCTCGGCTCGTATGGCGGCGGCGACGCACCATTACCTCGCTCAGAAGTAATAACTACGCCAGTAGCTTCGATCTCTAGCTGCAAGTTATGCACCAAGTTCTGTAGATGTTGCGCTCGTTCGACTTGGCCATCGGATGGACCAGCCTGGTTGTCTGGATCCTGCAAGGCACCAGCTTTAATCATTTTCGCCTTGACAGAGGCGTTCGTGCCTGGAATTTGAACCATCCCGCCCTCGTCTTCTATTAATTGAATGCATCTTATCAGCATCCCGCTATGACATTATGGACTGAGGGAGATAGAACATACCGACGCTGCCACCCTGGACGATTAGGCGGCTTTGGTTTGTTACCTGAGTTCCTGAACCCGTTATTGTGGGTGGAGCGGGGACTGAGGGCACGATAGAGCTGCTGCTGCTTGCTAGAAGGGCTTGCTGCGAGCCTGAATAAGGTGTGATGGTGTTTACAGCAACAGGGGCTGGATGAGGTGCTTCTTCGTCGGCTGAAAAATGAAACAGCCAGATGAATAAACAAATTCTCAAAAAGTGTCACAATGCTTACGTTCAATCAAGGCCTTTCGGGTGCGTCTTCGAGAGGATGGACCCGATGAGAGGAGTCTTCGCCTCAATTTGAGAAGGAGTAGCAGTAAAAGCAGGCCACCGATGATGCCTCCAACGAGTGCTCCAATCAATACTGTGTGTGACTTGGAGTTTCTGGAAGTATTCGAACCAGCATTATCATTGACACTAGAGCCAGAGCCGGAATTAGAGCTCGATATAGCGGTGGTATGAGCCCCACCGACAGTCGTGCTAGCACTGGTAGCAGAAATTGTCGCCCCTGCCTTTACAATCGAGGAACCAGATGTCGAGATAGTCTGGGTAGGGGTCTGTCCTCCCGGGATTGGATCGTATAAAATGTAATCCATCGAGAAGGAGGAAATCCCCTGCGGATTCTTGTCTTGGATGACAAGGGTATGGTTGGTGGGTTGCAGAGAGTCGATACTGAACCAAAGATAATTGGGTGTCGATGTAGTTGGAAAGTTTTGCTGAATTTGGTATGAAGCTCCATCCAGCACGAACACGATGGATCCACTGGTCGCGGCGTAGGTTTCGTCGTAGTATCCATAAATCGCAACGGATGTACCTAGGGAGCGCGTATGAGAACTGTCTCGGCAATGCGAGAACTAGGAGCATACCTGAGAATTGAAATGTCGCAGTAGCCTGTCGATCTGTGGTTACATGGTAAGAGCCCTTAAAAGGTACGACAGAATACGAGCCCGTCATGTTAAGAAGGCTAGTGGATTCTGTCCAGGAGCCCGTGTACACAATGTCCACGTTGTCGTCGTCAACCATCACTGGATGGTGTCCAGTCAATTCTGTGTCACTCCCGGTTTTAACGAGCATGAAGTCAAGTGCATTTTGCGTAGTAGCGTTTATAAGGAGCGTGATATTGTGTTGACCATCGGAAACGGTGGGCGACTGGAAGAGCACACTGATGGCGCCGGGCGAAGCAGGAAGGGTTGTACTGGTGGACTGCCCGTCGATGATCACCTCCATTGGCATGTCTAAAGAACCCATGGTAACACCATAGAATACCACTGAAACACCTGTATACCCATACGATTAGAACATACATTTTTAAAAAGACTTTGGCGTATCTTAGTGGACTCATCAGTAAAAATGAGTGAGAGGCCAGTATCAAAGAGTGTGTAGGTGCCATTGTAGCAGCTTGGACAGTCAGTGGCACGCCTGGCATAGTATGGATCCAGGTAGGTCAAGGAGCTGAGAGTATCATCGAGAAAGACAGACATGAAGGAATGTGGCCACGGTTTAAATGAAAAAGGGAGAAAGGTAGGTCTCATAGGTTCATAATGACCCTTAAGAAGTGACGGCCAAGAAAGGATCAGAACCTCCCCCACAGGTGATGCGTTGAATCACTGACAACAGCAACCATAGCGTTGACATAGGTATATCAACGTTGGGCGCGATTTTGGCGCTTGGTCAACAATGTTAATTTAGCAATGACCCCCATAATACTTGTGTCGACTGTATGAGCGAGCCAGTAAACACTAGCCTGACCCCCAGCGCCCATTCCAAGTCTCTTCTCGACTCAGTGAGGAACAAAGACTGACTTTAAGGACTATTGACCCCTGAATCGGAATCAGAAGCGAGTGATGAACAAGCAAATGAGCTCACAAGAACTGAACAATTATATAATTCTAATTGTCTTCCAGCGTCAAACAAACCTGCACATAGAACAAGGTAGGGACTTCAAATGGAGGTCATCATTAACTGCGAAAAAAAAGTCCAGTTAGCTTCAGGCAGATACTTATGCTGGCAAGAAAAGGGGGAAATTTCGAAAAGTCGACGTTATTGTGGGGTCGCCAATTGCCATGGTGGTAAATTAAACGATCCATCAATGCATCATCAATGGTAACTGATAATTATGTAAGTAGTCCACCCCTCAAATTTCAAAGTTCACAATCAGTCTTAGATGAGTCCTACTCATCATCAATGGCTTAAACTTTCTGTTCATCGATCATCAACTAAATACGCTACTGTAGACCCACTCAACACCATCATAATCAATCCACTGTATGCTCAACTCAACTCCATCGAAATGCTATATAAGACTATATGATCTATCAATTGAATCAGCTTCCATGTCGACTGCTCTCAATTGTCGTCGTATCGTAAAATTTCTCCAATATGAAGTTGACAACGGTCAGTGATAAATATGACATTTCATCAAGTTGACGGAGATCGCATGATCCTTTAGCTCAGGCCTGCCATTCGAACTCCACTCAAATCAATGAGCGCCAAACGTTTACGACAAAAGCTGTTCCGAATAACGCATTTCAACTAAATGCCCTTTACACGCGCCTGTCGTCTTCCGGTGCAGCCGAACAGAAAACATGTAAATAAATTAACCAGAGCGGGTGGGTTGCAACCCAAGGTCGACTACCCCCCTCCATTCGACCTCTAACTCACTGTCCTCTCCACGATGAAGTTGGTCTCGTCCCTCTTACCGTTTGTCCTCTTGTCGGTCTCTCTATCCGCGAGCGCCCGAGTTCTAGAGCGCGGCTCCTTGGCCACGGTCCCTCTTACACGGAAGATGGACACCAATTGCCTCAAGAATCTCATCGAATGTGAAGCCCATCGCGTTAAATCGCTCATAGAGGGTGACATTGGTGACATTGAGAGTATATTTGCTCCGCACACCGTTAAGGAGGGCGTCACGAACAGCGGTGTGGGGTATACTGCGACTATTGGAATCGGGAACCCACCAACTAACTGTGGGTTTTGTTTTCTGTTAACGGTTGTTGAGGCTAATCGATTTTTGGCTTCTTTCAGACGAAGTGATTGTTGATACGGGAAGGTCAGTTTGAAAGCTCTTGAAACTGCGCCTCGGGTGTTAAAATCTTTCATTACTGTTTAGCTCGAATCTCTGGGTCGGAGCGCAAAAGGCATACGTGGTCACATCAACGAGCGTGAAGACCGGCGACAACCTCGTAAGTGCCAACACTAAGACTTTCGGACTTCTTCGATGCTCATACGCATGGGTCAGGACGTTACATATGGCTCTGGTTCCGTTTCAGGTTAGAGCATCAACTACATGAAAAGTTGGTAGTGACTAACTCTTTACATGCAGGTCCTGAATACCTTGACCAGGTGACAATTACTCAAGGGTTGGTAATCACCAACCAGTCTCTTGGGGCTGCTGCAGATGTAAAGATGCTTGGCTATTGATGTTCTGATACACGTCTGACTTTCTGATCTATAGGCGCAGGGAATCTCAGTGGATGGAATCATGGGGTGAGTAAAAAAAAAATACTTCATTTGGTCTCCGTGCCTTCATTGATCGGTTATTTATGTTGCCAGTATTGGACCAGTAGACCTTACCGTCGGAACACTTACCCCATCGAAGGACGCTTCTGTCCCCACTGTCGTGGATAACGCCTATTCTAATGGCCTTATTGGTGGACATGAAATTGGTGTTTACTTCCAGCCCTATGATCAACAGAATGCCCAGACTGGCGAGCTCTCTTGGGGTATGTACACAAGGCCGCATTGATATACTAGCTACTCAGCTTCACTTCTACAGGCGGTGCCAACCAGAAGAAGTATACAGGTGACTTGACTTACGCGTATGTCATCGCTTCTTCGTTTCTACTCCGTGACGTCCCGCTAACATGACAACATACTTACATAGGCCTGTGACATCTACACGGCCTGCAGGCTATTACTGGGGTGTGGATTCCGCCATCACATATGGCAGTACCACCCTCCTCAACTCCGCAGGTATCATTGATACCGGTAAGTCTATTTTCGGTTCAACGGCTTTACGCTCATTGGCGGGTAAAAGGCACAACCCTGGTTCAGATTGCCTCCGATGCCTTCCAGGCATATAAAGACGCCACCGGCGCAGTCGCAGACCAAGATACGGGCTTGCTCAGCATTACACAGGAGCAGTATAGCAACCTCAAGCCCTTGAACTTTGTTATCAATGGAGTATGTCTCGTTTGACTGCACTCTCTGACTTTCCCTGACTGGCCTTCACTAGCAAACTTTCGCAATGTCACCCAACGCACAAATCTGGCCCCGTGCTTTAAACACCGCAATCGGTGGTGCGAGCGATAGCCTGTATCTGGTTATTGCAGACATGGGGAGCCCTAGTGGCTCTGGACTGGACTTCATTGCGGGATATGGATTCCTTGAACGCTTCTATACCGTTTATGATTCTGAGCAGAGCCGCGTAGGATTCGCGGAAACCGCGTACACAGATGCTGAGAGTAACTGAGCTAGTCCTGAGGAGGTGCATAATTACATGGACAGTAACTCAACATTGTGTTTCGCGGATATACCTCGTATGATAATAATGTTCATCTTGTTTACGAGTTGTACATTAGTAGACATTAATTACAAGTGGTACCGGTCAAGTGAGCGATTGTTTTGTTCAATTTCTGAACTTCGACGGGAGCTTGGACAAGTTGAGCTTTTCTCGTCGAGAGATGAATATTAAATGACTAAACGTATATTGTCTATCATAAAGTTGCGCCATTTTTGTTCCAATACTTACATACAAGAAATGGGCCTTTGTCTGAAGATATTAGCCGCGAAAAAGCATTGGCTTTCGAGTTCAAACCATGTCGCGCCAATCTTGTGCTACATTGATCTTTGATAGCTACTCATGCATCATGTGGTAAACAGCTTTTGATTCAAACTCAGTATTGATTGACTCCTCTCACAATTCACAGAGGCTGCTCAAAGCAACCAACAATGCGCTGGCTCGCCTTACTACCGCTGGCGCTGACCAGTCTTCTGCTCACTACCCAATGTCTTGCCGACGACGAGATGCCCTGCACTATTCACCATAACGGTCGGTATTACGACCTTAACCCGCTCAAATCAAAGTGTGTTCCTGGACTTCATTTATCCTTGTTCATTCATATTTATGTTCTTTGAACTTTTTTTGTCTCAAAATAGCCAAGATTATGAATTCCGTACACCAGGGAATCACCCATTTGTGCTTAACGTGTGTCGGAGGCCTGCAAAGGAGACGTTCGGACTGCACGACGTGGACGAGGCAAACATTGCTGGGTTTGTAAGGAGAGACCATGGAGACTTTTCTATTGGGTACGTGTATTTTTCAGGCTCTCGTGTAACTAATAAATTTACATACGAGACTGTAATCGCATACAGGGCCGTGAACACGACGCTATCTGTGTATGACTCCAACCTTCGTCTTACACTTTCTGGGGGCTCGCGGTGCAGACTTAAATCGGGTGACACTGAGCTACGCGCGTCTACAGTAGTGGATTTTGTGTGTGACACCGCGGTGTTTGGAACAGGTCAACCGAAGCTCGTGGCACAGTTCCCGCCTGGAGACGATGAGGAAGCTTGCGGGTACTTTGTGCAGTGGCAGACACATGTACGTGCTCAAACTTAGCTCAATGTTCCATGAATTCAGGTATCAACGACTAGATTGCATGCCCGACACATGAGCCAGGCAGCGCGTGGGGTTTCTTTGCTGTCCTTGTATTCACGTACGTCCTTTTCTTCTTCACTATTCTTTCCATCCTCATTAACTTTGACAACTAGCTTCATAAGCCTCGCGCTCCTCTACCTCGTCTTCGGTACTCTTTACAATCGCTACGTTCTCAACCTCCGTGGGGTAGACCAAATCCCGCGATTCACAGTTGAAGGCATGCGGTATCACATCACCGAAACGGTCGATTGGCTGCGGGACCTCACGGGACTACATTCCTCTCAATATCAGTACCACATTCCTCGGGGAGAGGAAGAAGGATTGGGTTTACCCACGCCGGTGGGTAGTGCGGGTCCCAGGAGCGGAATGAATCCTATTAGCCACCAGACGCAGGTGTCCAGCCCACCGCCTGTTGGGACTCCAGGCGCAAGCGCAGGTGGCAGTGGAACTTTCGTCCGACCGAATTCGTCACGCCCGCCTAGTGGTTCGGTGTCTGCGCGGAGAGGGGAGATTAATCCCGTCAGTCACCAGGCACAGGCGCAGTCTCCGCCTTTAGCGCAGACCCCGACACCGGTCCCCCAGCAGCAACAGCAACATTTACCAACGCCCTCCCAATCTCAAACTTCAGCGCAGCCGTCACAACTTTCCGACGCACCACCGCCGGCCCCTCCTAAGAAAGATAAACCTCGACCTGCGCCGTTCGACCTGGGTGACGACGAGGAAGATGATGTAGGGATGGGAAGCGCCACGAGCGCGGTTGCGCCACCGCGCTCTCAGGCGGCACAGGAGCGGGGGCGGGATTTGGGTGAAGGCACGATTGATAACGATGGTGTGATTAGGCTGTAGGAGCGTGGAGGGTAGGAGCGTGGAGGGTATGGGGTCAATCTCCTGGTATTATAGACGCTGCTGCCGTAGCATGGGGATGTGCCCGGTGTTTTCTTTCTACTTCGTTAATTTATTCGTATAGCTGCTGTTGGTATGTAATCTTGTCCTGGTCTGCTTGGTTTAAACAAAATTTGATGTCTTCCTCTATTAATTTCATTGTTGGTGAGGAAGTAATGTGTAAAAGTTGATGGTGAAGTTCTGGAAAGCCGCTGATCACTACCGTCAGGCAATAACACTTCAATAATAATCGCGGTGGTTTGGTCGATACTGATGTCCTTTAAGAGCCACTAAGCACCTCCATCCTTGACATGAATAAGTTGGGTATCTACAATACATAAACGAGCAATAAACAAATTGAGATCTGCAACTTCGGTCAATTTGTCTCCGCAAAAGTGTGCGCTGTCATTGCGAATCCAACTTTCTGATTTGTTGTGTCATAGACAGTATAATAGCGCTCCAAGAAAGCATATCCGTTGATAAAGTCCATTCCCGAGCCGCTGTGAACCTTTAAATCTGTGACAATCAGGTAAAGGAAGTCGTTGGATCCTCCGATTGCTGTGTTCAGTGCACGAGGCCACAGCTGTGCATTAGGCGTCAACTCAAAGTCAACCTAAGTAAAATGATGTCAGAACTAGCGAGAAGCATATCGATAAAGAGACTGACCCCAGCGATGGTAAAGAAAAGACTCTCAATTTTAGTATACTGCGACGGTGTGATGCGTAGCAGGCCAGTTTCGCTGTCGAAGATGGCTCCAGTCACATTTCGGTAGAGGTCATAGGCGTCGGTCGCAAGGTACAGCAGGGTGGAACCTAATCTACTTGTCAACCATGATGACGACCAGTGTCCCTGGACCACAATTCACCTGTGTCGACAATTCCAGCTGACTGGAGCAGAACATTGGATGCGCCGTACCGAACGGTTTGATCGATTCCCCAATAACGGCTTGCATTGCGAATAGAAGTGACAGGCCTGGAGGCGGGTGTTAATACCGAATGGGTGTCTCGCACATGATTGCTATGACATACGCATAGGTGATCTCTCCCGTATACCTGGAAGGGTTTGGACAGCCTGCGGAGTTACCAATAGTAATCAGCTTTGCGAGACTTACACCGTGAATTGTTATTTACCCCAGCTAATCTCTCCAATCTGTGATGCATTTGTATACGGTTCAAAGTATATACCAATCTGGTCAGAATTGATAAGACCCTGTGCGAAAGCATTGTCTGTGACAGTGGGAATAGTTGTGCCTCTCGATGGATTCAGAGTCCTCAGCGTAAGGCCTTGTGGGCCAATACTAGTTGGGGCAATATAGTTCAGTACAATTATCAATATATGATCATTACCAGAGGCACCTACCCAATAATTCCATCTACATCTTGGAATTGTGACGACTTCAAAAAACACTGTCAGAACAAGCGAAACAAGAACAGACAGCATCCAGGCCTACATTAGTGGCGACCCCAATTGATTGGTTGGCGATGACAAGACCATTAGTAATAGTGACCCTGTCGATGTATTCGTTACCTGTTTCCGAGAGAGAAATGAACGAAGGCAAGAGGATAGATTTAAAGTTTATACTGACCGCTGAAAAAGCCACTACCGTACCTAACGGCCTACATTCCATTGAACTTTGAAACAAGCACAAAGGAAAGATGGCTACTCACGACGGTATCTCCGGTCTTCACACTTGTCGAAGTAGGGATATACTTCTTACCAGCCCCGACCCACGTATTGGAGCTGTGAAGAAAGCTTCAATCCGGTGAAACGACTCGACTAAAGAATCCCCTGACCTTCCCGTGTCAACGATCAAGTCATCTTCAAACGTCAGAAAAAAAACTTCAACAAATGCTGGCAAGTCAGTAGCTTTGAGCTCACAGTTCGTTGGAGGGCTGCCAACTCCAATGGAAGCGATATATGCTACGCCATTATTGATGACATCTTCAGTATGATCCTCACTAGCGAGCCCGTTCAAGCCGTTCTGACGAAGCGCGTTTACCCGCTCAAAATCTCGACGAACGAAATCTCGGAGAGAGTCAGGATTCAGGCGTCTCGCAAGGGAAAGGGTTACAGGGGAGTCGCGAATCTGCACCGCGTTCGTTGGTAGATAAATGGAGAGAAGAATGAGTGACGCGAGATACAAAGAGAACAACATCTGGGTACGTTAGATATGGCAGTCACCATTAGCGGGAAGTGATGCAGCTTTATAGAAATTGGAGATCATAGCGCCAGCGCGCTTGCGGCTTATGCCATGTGGAGAAACGTATATTGAATGTCGCACTAGCTCATCAAGCCCCGCTGTAGCCCGCTGTTCGGTCGCAAGTAATAGACACCTGGCATTGTGGAAAACCTGGGCAAAGCATCTTCCATATTATTCGGCAGCGTAGTCAGAAACGGCAGCGTATCAAGCCATACCATATGGTATAGTAGAGGGAGATGAGGAATAGGCGCATAGCAGATTGGTATTTCAATTTGAAAAGTGACAAACTGAAGGGGTCTCTGGGCGGCGTCGGTAGGCAGTCATCCTGGAGATTAGAGCGATCTGAGCTCTCTCTCTACGAGATCAAGCTTGTTGGAGGAGAGGATTACGAGGTGATCCGATCACTCATGCTGCACTTGAGCGCTCCCAGTCAGAATCGGCACGAATTCAATTAGGTTAAAACTAAGATGGTCAAATTTGATCTATTTAAGAGAATATCCTTGGTTTAGACATACGCTATTAGAAAAATGAAATAGTTTGAAGATCAAATTTCGTGGAACATTTGAGTAACTGCCAAATGATTTCTATCTGATTCCACCAAACATCCCAACAAATCAAGCATGATACAGTCTTCGATCTTTCTCGACATTTCCTCAAGCTTGAGCAAGCAAATGAACGCTACTCAGAATTATTGAATAGCGTTCACCGAGCCAGCAGGTCCCATTTATATTGTTAAGTCATCACCGCACCTCATCGCTGAACCCATAAACATTTGCACAACCAGAGTAGCGTAGAAAGCTTCTGATCTTTGGGGTATTACAACATCTATGCATGCCTACACCATTCATCATAATTATACAACAAGGTACTCCTCTGTCTGCGCAAGCGCATCCACCGAGAAAGGAGGTGCTTCCGCGCCATCGACCCTGCTGACTGATGCGACACCGATGCCAGCAAGACTGCCCTGCGAAACGAAGGCAACCTGAACAGGGAAGAACACGTTCACGTCGTCGCCTCCGACGGTGAAGATGATCGACCCCGAGCGCGTGTCATCATCCGCAGATATGCGTGCGACGGACCATGCGAGGGAATGTGAGCCCGGGTCGAGGGACCAGTCGCCTGTATGCGAGGAGACAGTGGGGTAGGAGCCAGCACTGTCGTGATAGAATAATTTAGTAGAGGGTAAGGGAGGAAAGAGAGAGGCCGAATACTTACGGAAGAGGTATGGAAATCACGACGTCGTATAGCGAAACATTCTCGTTCTCGAGTTCATATTCGATGCTAATCTCACAAGTGCCGCCATTCGAAGGCGAGGGCCAGCAGTTAACTAACATAAGGGGTGGCAAGGAAGACGATCAGAAACAGACTGACATATAATGAGATAACAGAAGCTTACTAGACAAGGGAACATTACTCTCGTCTGTACCAGCGTATCTCCACTTGAGTACAGCGAGGCTCTGGCCGACCGGGAACGCCCGCGAGGTGTCTTTAAGTGCGACGATCCGCTCCTGACCCGGTGTGAACTTGGCTACGTTGGGGTGTTGCTTGAACTGTAGGTTGTTCCCACCAAAGTCCGTTGGAGGCGTTAATGCGACCCGCAGATGAGCCAAGGCAGAGTCGGAGATGAGGAGGTTCATGTCACCCTTCAGCTCCATTGACTCCACACCTCCGTCCCGCAGGAGTGAGAGCGAGATTTGCTCTTTAATGGCGATATGAACGCTATGGAAGGAAGTATGAGGACAGTTAAGTCAGCAAAAAATTATTTCTATCACGAACCTCTCCTTCTCAACATCAGGCAGGCTTCCACGGCCGTCATTCCTGCGAATAGGAGCAGGCTGAGAGGAAGCAGATTGCGCATGAGCGGGTGGCGAAGTTGGCGATACAACACTGGCGATTGGCACCTCTCCACCGAGAGAATCTATTAGCTCTGCCTGTTTCGTCTTCTTACTGCCTAGCTTCATACCCGTGCCTTTGAAGGCCGGGGCGCGAGGAGCAGGCGTGGTCGATGCGACACGGGTGATGGGCGCAGGTGCCTCTGGCGCATCGAAACGGGCCACTGGTGAATATCCACCAACGCCACCACTGCCAAGATAGCTGCTGCCGCCACCGCCGGCTGCACGTCGTTGCTGTTCCCTGCGCTGCATCTCCAGCTGCTTTGCGCGGCGTTTGAGCTCCTCCTTGGCCTCTGCCTCTTTGTTCTACGATATGCACTGAGGTAAGAATCCAGTTTGTAGATGGCACATCGTAACAAACGCACCCTGGCAATGATCTCCTGGATCTTTTCTTCGTGACTCTCCATCTCCAGCACACTCCGCACCTGCATCAGGTTCACATTCTCTCGGTACCCCATGCTCACGACCTCGTCAAACGCCCCCAACAATTCGAACGCATTTTTTAGGATCTCACGTTCGTCCGCACTCCTGCATATATCCGATACGACGCGGGCGAAGAGGTGTAACGTTTCAATATCTTGTAAGATATTCGAAGCCTTATTTGTTATCAACAATATGTAGAGGTCCTCCAGCGGTTGATAGACGTATCGAACGTCGGCAGTTTCGACTGACGTGTGTTGCGTGTTTGCTGGAATGAGTTTGGGGAAAGATGCAAGAAGAGATTCGATTCTTGTCCGCGTCATATCCAGAAATTGACGAGAAATCACGGCTACGGATAATCTGTCATAATTTCCTCTCTTCCACGGGGACAAAACGCTCACCTTTACCCGCTTTCGTGCATATCGAAGCTGCTAAGACGACCTGCATGAATATATGAGATTCGGTCAGATTTCAAATTTGTCCATATCACCACCAACCATCGCGTATAAGTAGTAGAAAAATCAGAACTGAGCTTTCGCCTTGTAACAGACGTCGAAAAGACTCTTCCCTGGGTGCAGCGGTGGTCGTTGAGAGAGTCTTCTGCTGAATGCTAGGTTTGGAGGTGACCGTACGTGTCACGATATGATTGAGGGCAGGCCGTTTCTGGCGTCACCTGATTTGACGCGTACTGAACGCGTTGCACTCAATGCAGTTAATTCATAGGTTCGAGAGCAAGAATATCAAGCGGAATACATGGTAATACAGAATAAAATCACTCATACGCTATGCTAATAAGCATGTATTTATTTAACCTAAAGGCGACCTAATTTATCCAAAGCAGGACGTCCATAGTTCACCTATCCCAAATAAACATTGGTTAAAAGTTTTTCAAGAGATCAGTAAGGCAACTTACAGGAGAAGCAGGCTTATTTTGCAGAATAGCTTCAACCTTCTCCATGATTTCAGGCGTAAGTCTTGGAAGAACGTCGACGGCTTTCAAGTTCTCCTTCAGCTGTTCGGCATTCGAGGCGCCAAGGATGACGGTCGAGGTGTTGGGGTTCTTTGCAACCCATGCGAGTGCCAGGGCTGCTGGGGTAGTTTGCAATTCTGTTATTCAAGCATCAGGTCAGACTGGATGTAGTAAGAGAAGCGAAGCCAATTAAAGACGTACCCTCGGCGGCGAGTTTAGTGAGCTCCCTAACCTTGCGAATTTTGTCCTGCCCTTCTTCGTCTTGAAGGCCGTCAGCCGTCTGCTTGAACATCGCCGTGGTAGCAAAACGTGAGCCTTCAGGAATACTATCGTTATACTGGATGACTGGTTAGTAATCCACATTTTTCGGCCAAGGAAGCAGATAATCACATACTTTTCCGGTAAGCAATCCAGCAGCGAGCGATGACCATGTTGTGGTGCCCAGGCCGTACTTGCGATAAAGAGGCCTATAACGAAATGAGCTTAAATTTAGTGGGCTGAGCGAACGGCTAAACGTACTCGTACTCTGCCTCGGGACGCTCGCGATGGAACATACTATGAATCATCATCCGTTAGCCGGCGCACAGTGTGATAAAAGCTGAAGGACAAACTTGTGTTGGCACTGTTCAGCGATAGGGCCCATGAGGTTTAGTTTGTCGGCGACGTCTAGAAAGAGATTTATTTGAACATCCCCAGAGGATTTTGAAGGGAATGTTCGTACGATATGCCTCCTCGATCTCCCTTGCACTCCACTCAGAGGTAGCCCAGTAGTATGCCTATCAAGATTTAATACATTCAGTATGCCCAGACCAAAAGAACGCATGAAAGGCTCACCCAACCCTGATCAATTACAAAGTTGAATGCTCTAACGATCTCCTCCATAGGAACCGTGTTGTCCGGGCGATGCGCAAAGATCACATCAACATAATCCATGCCGAGACGCTCAAGGCACTCTTTTGTGCCCTCAACAATGCTTTAAGATTAATCACTTCAACCTACGGTTAATAAACAAATTCATAAGAAACTTACTGCTTGCGCGAAAGGCCGCTATCGTTTGGCGAGCCTTTACGGGTACCCCAAAAGAGCTTCGTGGTAATGACGAGATCAGTGCGACGCAGACCAAGCTCCTTAATCACACGTCCCCTGAGAGAGAAAAATGGACAAGTTAGTTTTTCGTTCAGTCATATTAACCAACGACGCACATCTCAAGCTCCGACTTCCCAGAGGCGTATACTTCCGCCGTATCAAACATGTTAATTCCAGCATCGAATGCAGTCTTGATGATTTCCTATAGTTGTCGTTTCCTGTGTTAGCACTGGCATCTGTAAATCCAATGATGATAGAAAAACGAACCTTGACAGGATCGCCAACAACTGACCCGCCAAGTGTTAGCCCTGAATCTCAATCAGCATCTCATCTGACTCCTGCAATAATTGCAAAATACTTACATCCTCCCAAGGAGAAGACAGGCACCCGCAAGCCGCTAGGGCCGAGACGTCTGAACGGCATATTCTTGGGGTCGAATTCATGCAAGACAACAGGCTTGGAAGACATCTTTGGACAACGTCACTTCTGAGTGTGGGGTGGTTCCTGGGAATACTCCCAAGGATGGCCCTCTTATAGCACGCGATGAGGTGCTGACGAATGCATACGGGAAACCGGGTAGCATCTTAGGCAACGCGCGTCGCATGGTGTTTCATTATCTGATCCTGGGGATATGTTTAAGCATCCCGCGTCATCATCGATCAGCTCTGCGGCTCACGAGTCACAAAACGTTGCAGAGTATAAGTCTATGTAGTACCAGTCAACGATGATTGAACTTCTCCATGTTAACGGGGAGAATATCCATATCTGCTGCTCACCATGATAGTAGGTGCGCCTCAAAAGTAATTGCTGAAGACGTACGTACTGACTATTCATTAACTATATGAGTATTACGTCGTTTCCAACATCGGATATGGTGTAACGGCTAACATTGCCGCCTCTCATATTCAAGGACGCGGCAGCTCGGGGTTCGATTCCCCGTATCCGAAATATTTTTGAAGTCAATCTTAATTCCACCATCTTGAAGTAATTAGGAGGCTTAACTTTAGTTCTATTGGGCTACGCCAAATGTTACAACCCACATTTACTGCTCGAGTCGTCGGCATCTTCAACACCTCTCGCCAAGGTAGACTAACAATCCTGATGGCTTACGCCGCACCTCTCAAGCAGGCTGATACTTAGTAAACTTATACCTTGATTTTGACTTCCCCCATCTCTTTTAAATGGAAGTAGGAAAGTTAAAAGGAGGGATTTATTGTCATAGTGTGTGTAAGTCAACTGTATCTAGTGGTCAATGGATTGCATAAATGCAGCGTAGTAGGTAACGAGATAAGTAGTCTGAAGGTACACACAGCGTTTTAAAATTTGCAGATAAACTTACACCGTGCATGAGCCTATGCATGCCGCTGGTGTTAGATTTTAAAAACTAGACCATTGGTGAAGCAAGACCGCGTCTTGGACTCGTTGTCTCCAGTTTCTCTAGCGCCACTCAAGATACTAGTGGCACATCAAGCTTCAAGCTTCAAGAGTGAATATTAGCGAGGGTCAAAATGCAGGGTAAGAAAATATCTGTCGAAACATTTGATATTTCTGAGCTTCCTGTGACTCGATGTCAACAGTTGAAAAAAGCCCATGCCTAGTACCCTTACTATGGGACATACTTTCGGAGGCTCTAAGCCGGGTCTAAGCCGCCATGAAGACCTGAACAGTGAATTAAGCCATGCGGAGGTCATACAACTACAACACCCCAATATTTCTTGCATTACTCAATTGGAAACACGAGACGTACTAGGTGTCCGGTAGAGCAAATACGCAGTGCACGGATGCGAGGTAAGTGATATCCGAATTGCCGTCTTCTCCACTCTGGAGCTTAAAAAACCGTTTAAATCGCTGTCGTCCCCTATCCTTCGAAATGGGGCTGGGACCATGGTATATAGTTATGAACCCATGGAGCGCATGGTTGTGACATATCAAGTTTTCACCGACAAGAGTGGTTAAGGTTTCAAAAAGGGCACCGATCACTTGGATCTGCCTTGCCTTTTCAACGACCGCGAAGGCTGCTAAGCCGTAATGAATGTTCCTCAACCTCATTCTGTATCGCGTGAGAACTCGAGGAACTTCTATCAAGTTGTGCATTCCCCAAACGGCAACAGATCGTTTTCAATGCCTGCACAAAAGGAAGTGCATACATATTCGGGAAGTCGGAGGGTGTCGACAGTCAAATGCTCACTGTGAGCCGGGTAATATCTGATGGGATCTAGTTGCTGTAGACGTGAGGCGCGCGTCGCAGTAAGAACGAGTAAAGGTTATTTAAATAGCGATCATGTACCACCAGGTGAAAAATGGGCCATGCCATGTCGTAACTTTGGTACATGAGGGGTCTGGCGACATAGAATTGTAAAGGATTAAGCAAGTATCTGTTAAGTTTGAGCAACGTGCACCCACGGCAATCGCGCTCCAGGTAAAAGATTGACCACGTCGTGTCGTAAGCTTGTTACATGGGAGGTCTGGAGGCGTTGAATTGAGGATAAAGCAAGTAGTCTGTCAAGTTTGAACCCTGCATAAGTCGCCCACGGCCATTGCGCTCGGCCTGCGACTGGCAACCTGGGATACCGCTCTCCTCCCATTTTTCGCTTGCTTTTCTGCGGATCGGACTGGCGCATCTTGTGGGCCCATAATTCCGAGTGAAAAATCTCAGATGACCACCACGTTCATCAGCTTGGCCTCATCATGGATGAACCAGCGGCGAGTCACTCGATTTGTTGCCGCTTATGTGTCCCCTCGGAGACCTCGCCGGCTCAGGCACTTGATGGGTATCGCACAAATACCATGAAGTCAAAGCGACATGTGTGGTTGAGATGTCTATTTCCTGGTTTCCTGGCGGTAGCGGCAGGGTGCCTAGCGAAGCGTGACGTGTTTACTAACAGATAGGAAAGCACCTGACCCACGAGAAATTCACTTCGTTATCGATGAGGTATAACTAGGTGGACTCGCCGTGAACTTCATTCATCAGCAATCATCACACTGTCTGTGTAAGCAATTCGTCTTGAATTCGTCAGCAGGCGGGGGCAGACTGATGAGGACTGTATACAAAAAAATCTTTCGCATTCTATGCAAGGTGCATAAAGCGGCGCCTGGTACGTGTAGGCTCTATCAAAGGTCAGGGCAACCTACGGTTTTCATTCAGTTTCAAGGCTTACGCCTCAGGGTTAAGTCAATGCTGCCGCAAACTGCGAAACCCGTATATTCCGTAAATCTAACGGCAGGAGTATGAAGGAATGTAGCCGTGACCATAAAATCAGGTCAAGTGAGGCCAAGGAACTATGATGGCGATGTTGCGCGTGCATCGCAGTTTCTGGTCGTAAGCAGGATTCTCCAAGAACAAGTCAGAAGGACGGCCCAAGACCATAAATGTCCTTGCCATCAAGCCTCGGGACAAAACGTATGACTAGTTCATCGTCCCGACGATCACCCGCCGCAAAACATCGAGAGTGCTGGCTGATCGATTGGGTACGGGATCGACAGGTTGAGTACGGCATCCTTCGACTGGATCAGCTTTACGATTTGGGGAAGGAGAAGCGTGGCTCGTGACAGTCAATGAAGTCGCTTTCCCCCTAGCTTCCCCACAATATCAGTGGGGTATAGAGATGATGAGGTTGGCACATCATCAGATCCTGTCAAACGATAAGACGTGGGGCCTGCACGTCAAAAGACTGTATAAGAAGAACATATCAAAGCTCCGGCACTCAAGGCGAGAAGCCCCAGTTCACCATTTGGACAAAGTGAATAGTATGGCGTGATGATACTGTCAACAATTCAATTATACATCGATGAACAGGGTTGAATGCAACAGCACCCGCACATCCAATTACCCTAGGCATTCTCATCAGTACTGAGGCTACATCTTGGCGCATGGAAATGTTGTTGCACGTTTAGAACGTCCGTGTCATGAGAAAGGTTTTGAGTCAGATCAGAATTGAAATTAGTTTCAAACCACGATGTTAACTTGATGGATCCTACGTAGGGTTGCTAAATACTTGAAATCCATTCAGACCAATAGTTACTTTATTTCGATAAGAGCAGGGGCAGTCGTGAATCACGTTGATTAATAAAGGGGACATGTACTAAGTGCTAGTCTGATCGGTTGACGTTTACTAGTACATTAATTTAGGTTTGAGTACTGCCGTCGAAGAGTTTTCTTCATTTTCACGATGGTGCTTTGGGTGCATTTAAAGCATTATCAACTTAACGCCAAGAAGCGTGTTCTCAAATGAGTTCATTTCCATGTTTAGAATTGTTAGATTTTCGGTTAGGTAGGGCTACTTGGGTTTCTTGCACATGTCTGATCTCGGCTTGAGTAGAACCCTTAGCTATCGCGGGAGGAGCACATACCATCCTTGTGATCTGTACCCTCATCCAATCTCTGTTTCTTGACGCCTATGTTGACACTCTTTCCTCAAACTAGCTATCCGAGCGCGGATCCTTGATGACTTGGACCCTAGCTTGTCGAGACGGTGACAGTCAGTGACTGTGGTGTTGTTATGAATACTTGGTTCTAGGGAAAGAAGTGGATATCAGCAAAGTAACTGAGAAGCCGATTTGGATGTGAGCTTTGAGGTCTTGAGCAAACTCCGTCAGTCGGTGCAGTGATCACTATATAACTGATAAGTCTGAGAAATGTATATATGTATAAACCCTCTCAAAGCTCTTTACGAACATTCTGATCACTATATAACTGATAAGTCTGAGAAATGTATATATGTATAAACCCTCTCAAAGCTCTTTACGAATATTCTGATCACATTTAACAGCCGTGTTGTACGGTAATCCGTTAAGGAAGAGAGGCAGTCGAAACGATTACTTTTCCAGGCCTCTCTTCACCTGAGGTAGTCTTGAAAACAGCGACGCTCCGGGCATGAAGCGCAAGTCATGCACGTGTCTGCGAACCAACCAACAAAAAAGGGCGACGAAATGATATCCGCCGGTCTACGCCCTCTCTCGTCCATGGGGCCTATAGAATCGGATTTCGAGCAGCGTGTAAGGAAAGTCCGCGAGATGGTGGTGTACGGCATTGGCCGTTTCTCAACATCGCTCGGGGGTACGTAATACGAGAATTTGCGAAGAGGGAGTTGTCCAGCTCCGATGATGGGGGAACTCCTGTTGGCAGATGTTCTCAATCTGAAGGTCAATAAATTTTTAAGGTGACGTGAAATGTCGTAAGGGAACGAGAGCTCCTTTTACCGGAGATCTTCATGTACAGTCGCGGTCTGGAACCCCCGAAGATAGTGGCGCCTCGACCCTGTGATTTTACCTGCCAGTTGGTGTAAAGCGTTTGAAGAATGTAGGACAGCCATAACTAACGTTGACGATCCACGCTGCTAAATCAATGCTCTAGACGAGCCTGGGCAAAGAAGAAGGACGAGTTTGCATGCAAGGCTTGTACAGCATCACAAAAACGAGTCTGATGTCAATAAGAATACGGAACTGTTGAATTCAAAAATAGCATGGTCGGCTAGTGAGACCGGCGGTTGTAAGGCCAAAAGCCTGAGCTGGGACTCGAGAGATACTATATCACCGAGTCAAATTAAGATAGAATTTGCTAGCCTTAGAACAGAGGATCAAAACTCGTTTATCGCTTCTGTAGAAAACCGGTCATTCATAAATAAATAAGGAAAACGCAAAGATAGAAACGAACGCAGGGCCTGAATCCGGCAAACACGGGCGCGGCCTGGATGCGCTCGTAGCAAATAGATGCAATAGATGCAATACATGGAACCTGCGCTCGCACACTTGTCCACACGGCGGTGAAAAAATTGGCTTGCGAGCGCGATGTAAATCTTGGGACTCAGGTACATACCTGCTCGGAGTGCCACGCATGTCTAAAAATGCATTGAGCGCTGCCCAGGTCAACAGTCATTTGAAGACATCGTGAACCGGGAATCACCCGACACATTCTGACATGGTCATCAAGAATTGCTTATGGTTCGAGCACTTACAAATAAACTATGCCCATTGGGGAAGTGAGAAGAGAAGCCCTGTGGTTTATCCACCAACTTGGAAGTCTGTTCTGATTATGTCGTGAGGGAGATTATTCAAAGCTTTTGAAGAATCAGGTCACGACATTATCCCAGCAAGGACGGCGTTTACATGTCTAATAGTTCAAATAAGTTAAGAAGAAGCCAAAGAACCGGTAGAGAAGGACCGCGTTACCTATTCAACTTGGTGACGATGTGGTGAGAGATGTGGAGTCTTAGTACGCCTCCTTGGACTTCTGAAATGATATCAACCTAATTCTATTCTTCACCGTCAAAATCATATATCACTCAGCTTTACTTCATCAGTTCTATCCGCATTACTTACACAGCTTGTATGGATCGTTTCGAAATTCGAACAAGGGGTTGAACCAAGTGGCGTTGGAATTTGGTACTGTATGGTGACACGGTCACGTGGTCGAACAGTGAAGTTGACAATGATGATGAACGCGTTCAACCTTGCCTCGAACGCTCATTCCACTTAAACAGCCATCTATATTATCGTCTTTTACCAATACTTCTGTTTTCATCCATATTAAAACGGTAAGTGACTCTCAAATCACAAATGGAAGATTATAAGGAAGATTAGGTGTCAAATATCTCAATAGGCGTCAATTGATTCGCTATGCCAAACCAATTCGAGGCCGAGCTCAGCCTGAGGCATTTTCCAGACGCCTCGGATGATGGATCTTTTTCATTTCAAATACCAAATGCCACGGCCAATGGTGATTATCTCTTGGATGGAGACGACACAAGCTTTCTTCGTGGGGCCGACGACGACGCAAACTCAACACCTGGAACATATCGAAACGCATCCAGCACACTTCTTCTTCAGGATCTTGCCCCGGAACCCAGCTCCAAGCATCATACAAGAGGCGCCATTTCATCACAGCCTACACATGCCCATGTTCTAGAATCCCAATCGGAATCAAAACCCACATCGACGTTTACGAAACAAAGTGTGGAAACTCGTGCGAACATAGCCAAGGGAAAGTTAAAGGAAAAGAGCAAGGCTGTGATGCAACGCACACGAACAACCTCACGAACAGGAGAAGATAAGTCCTCGGCGACTACTAGACTCGAGTCTTTGCGGGCAGAGGCTAAGCTGCTGGATCATGATTCTGCTGGCTCACCTACGCAGGCATTGCCTACGATTGTATCTGAACCCCTTCAAGAAGATAAATCAAGCCTCTCAACTAGCGAACGAGAAGTCTCCATTATGAAGCTCAAACGTGTGAGTACGAAGGTTATTGGACGGTATACGTAGTGATTTACTCATTCGTTACCTCTTATTGACGTTCAATAGACCGTCGTGTCAGGGGGCGTTACGAAAATGCGAAGCAAAAATGCAAGTTCATCGTCTAAGATGCCGCATAACGTTGCATCGGTTCCGGCCATCCAACGACAACCCCAGCCTCACGTACCATCGGATAACGCGGACTTTCCTCTCGATGGCAGCCCTGATACTAGTTGCGATACTGTATCCAGCGGTGTCGCGGAAAGATTGGTCATGTATACTCAAAAATTTCTTGCATCATTTGGGTGGGTATTCTCTTTTCCTTCCTTTCCTTGGAACAAAGGTTGATGGTCTGTGTGCCTTCGATGACAGGTCCTCTAGTTTGAGCCAGCCAAATCCTACCGTTTCGTCCAGCGCCAACCCTGGATCACCAATCCAAACAGACAACCTTACGCCAGGTGGTGACGTCGCGCATCATACACACAACGCGCGCCACGAACCTCTGACATTATCACAACTATCCCCCTCCAAGGTAGCCGTACCTCATGCAACCTCTTCAGAAGCCGTCTTGCCAAGTCCACCCATGCAGCGGCGCTCAGCAAAGAGACCGGCGCCTGAATCTACAGTGGCATCTGAGCCTCAGGCAAAGAAAGGGAGAAGAGCTACCGCCGTTTCGAATGACGCTACGGCGGTTCTTGCTCCTGCAACTCGAGGTGCCGGATCCTATAACTCAAGCTCTAGCTCTGCCTCGAAATCAACCACACGAACGGCGACCCAGATAACAAGAAGAACGCGTGTAGCAAGTAAGCGGGTGCGTCAGGAACATGCGCCTACAAGTTCAAGGAGTGTGCACACGAGCCAAATCGGCGTGCCAGCCACATTTTCCAGAAGCAACGCTTCAAGTTCCAGTTCTGCTGGCCCAGCAGATTCCCGGTCGGATAAGCTCGCAAGATCAGGGAGTTCTGCACCAATTCAGCGGGAGGCAGGGTCCTCAAGGAACATGCCTCGACATCAAGACCGCGTGAGTGTCCAGTCTGGTCCCTTGTTTTTCGTCATACCACGTGAGCAGAACCAGGTTCTGGAATCTTGGCTCTTGCGAACCCACATGGTAGTGATGATATCATGATGGTGGTTGATTGTTTCCTGAAAGTTGACGGATTTCCCCAGTTCCCCACAAACCCCACACAGTCTGTGGGGTTTAAATTTCAAGTAGATGCGCGGATCGAAGCTCGTAAAGCCGAGTTGGAGAAGGAGAGGTTATTGGCTTCGCAGAACGCGCAAACGAGCAACTATCGTCAGGTGCCTGATTTCAAGGCGTTGCATGCCGCACAGGAAGCCAAGCTCGCAAAACTCAAGGAGAACATTGTTCCGGTCGTTCCCCTTCCGTTGCAGTTGAACACCGACGACCGTGTGCGTGAACGTGGCATGTTCGAAGACCATCTCCGTGAGAAGGAACGGGAATTGGAGTACGCGATGGAGCAGAAGAGAAGGGAGAGGGAGGAAATCGAGGAAAGGGAAATCAGGGAGTTGCGGAAGAAAATGGTGCCCAAAGCGAACGAGGTTCCAGAATGGTACAAGGACGTGCCAAAGAGGAAGATGAAGGGCCACGATTCGAACAGAGGCTGAACGTGTCGTGAATGCAAGAAAGTGTATGTATTATTGTACTATTGATTGCACCCTGTTTGTGGCTAGCTCGTGGGTCGAGTACATCATAGACCTCAATCAACCCGATATGATTGAACACTCGTCGTCACCAGCCGCCTTTGGGGCTGGTTGAGAAACAAGGCAAGGGTGCGTGTTCACCCACCCCCACCCATCCGACGAGACCGGGTAACAATGGGCCTCGCCTTGTTCATTTCTGGTGTTCTTTTGGTCCTTTTCTAAGCCATGGAGGTATGACGATGGTCCGTACTAGGTCTGCAGGTTTGTTTATCCAGGTTTCCGTCTAGAACAATGCCTTGTTTGCTATGCGAAGTCTTGGGTGTCGCGATCACCTTCACACTCGCCCTTCAGCACCGCCCTACATCATGGCATCGTCCCCTCCTCATGGGTGTCCCTTGACGCGTCATGTTTTCATTTGTTTCCTTTCCTTTCTTTCTTTATCTAAGAAGGCATGGCTGGGCGTGGGTGCGTGTCTAGATTTGACTTTGGTTCCTATGACCCAAATGCGGGCCCGGCTTACCGGGATCAGAAGGTATGCAAATGCGGTTAACAAGCGGTGCGAAGTGGTTTGCTTTGTTGCCGAACTGACGACGGGTTCGATTTCCTTTTTTGATTTAGATTCGAATCGCGCTTTCCCTGTCCCTTTTTGGGAGGTATCCCGCAACCTATTTTTCTTGCCATTTGTTTTGTCATATCAGCGGCTCGAATGGAACCATGGGACCTGGGACGCCACATATCCCCTTCTACATCGGGACGATCTTCCTGGCCTTGATGCCGATGCCATCCTGTTAAAAGGAGCCAGTTTTTTCTCCTCTTCCAACACCACCCAACAACCCAACTGCATTTCTTCAGCGCGTCTTCACTCTACACATCTTTACTCACAATGTTCTCTACCACTACCACCGCAATTGCCTCCACCCCCTGTGCTTCACACAACTCTTCCTCGTCTAACATGACGACCGTGAAGCGAGAAGCCGACGAGAGTGCGTGTGTCGACCAGAGCTCCCCTCAGTGCTGCCACTGCGGCTGGCGCGGTAGCCACTCCCCTACCTGCCCCTTCAGGTAAACACTCTATGTTAAGTACGTCGTGTCTGCATCTTTCCGTGGCGCATAGTTCCTTACTTTACTTTGTACACCCAGCTATCATGCATGTCCATCGATACCCACGTCTGTCGTAATGCTCTCAGTCAAGAGTCCGTTATCATATTCGCCGCTACACATGAGCAGCGTGTTATTCTACTACATCATCGCCGGAACGGCTTAGTCTCCCTGGATGTTTCGATCATGAAGCAGTGGAGGAAGAGGGGAAGTTTGTACGAGTCGATCAGGTTCTGCGGAGGAGGAATGAAGTCATCTTGCTTGTATCACTATATTTTGACTATGATAACATCGATCTGCATCACATCTAAGTACTTGTTATTTGTGCCTTCCTGTCTGAAACTGAAAGCGTTCCTCACGATGATCCCGTTCCGCTACCTCGGGTTCCTGGATACTCCGCTCAAAATTCACTTCTATTGCAGTCAACAGGGCTAACGTGAATTCATCACGCCTCGCTAATAGCTCCACTGCGTCGCCATCTCAATCATGGTTGTTCAAAAATCCTACTTTCTCTTTATCGTTAACCATAAGCAACAAGCCTGGAGCGCAATGCATCCGGAACCGGCAACTGTCAATTGCCGATCTAGTATCTTTAATCCCTTCCTCTCCCCACAATTCAACCACGTTTTGCGGAGAAACAAACGATGACTGCAGCTTCCACTCTGACACCGCCAGCGCATTCAAACGAGCTCATCGTTGAATTTCCTGCAGATCATGTCCTCCTTCTTACGTTTAATCGGCCGAAGGCTCTAAATGCCATGACTCCAATCATGACAGAAGACCTGAGAAGAGTCCTTGACTGGTTCGAGAATGAACCCCAACTATGGTGAGTACATTATTCTTGCTTAAATTTTCATCTACTTAGTTACACCCCACTGTCTCTACTCAACAGGGTCGTCATAGTAACTGGAGTAGGACGCGTCTTTTGCGCAGGGGCAGACCTGAAAGCGTTCGTAACCTCTCTCACCCCAAATTTACTCCAGTGACTAATTTTTCGCTGACGATGAATCAAATAGATGGAACAATGATCAGCAGCGGCAAAAGACAGATGAACAAGAAAGGATAGCCGCAGATCCTCATGGGTTTGGGTCCATCTCGCGTCGCCAGTCAGTCAAGCCTATAATTGCTGCAGTGTCAGGTGGCGCCTATGGCGGTGGTACAGAGATCATCCTTAACTGTGATTTTGTCGTTGCGGGCGCTGGCTCTAAGTTTGCCCTCCCAGAAGTTAAACGGGGCGTCGTGGCTATCCAAGGAGGTAATAACGATCCAGTCTATCTATTCTTACATGCTGCCCAAATACTTATTTTCCATACAGGTATTCCACGATTAGCGCGAATTTCTGGACACCAGGTAAGTAGGGTCGTGTGATTTACTCTTAAATCCCTATTCTTTATTCTGCCTAAGATTTAAATACTGACGGGTTGTAGTTGGCATCAGAGATGCTACTTTTGGGAAGAACAGTGGACGCCAATGAAGCTTATGAGCGATTTGGATTGTGAGTTTGTTGTCTTCTCACTCTGGAACAGTCCGGAGAGATTAGCTCAATGCTCGTCAACTGAAAATTTATCTTTAACTATATAGCGTTAACCGCGTGGTGCCACCATCCGAAGTGCTACCAACAGCACTTGACGTCGCGCGCGAGATCATCGCTAACTCTCCTGACGCAGTGCAATCGACGAAAGAAGGCCTGTTGATCTCACAGAAGCTCGACTTTCACTCCACAGTCCTATCACACAGCGCCAGTCGTGCCAGCACGCGGGTTTACAAAGGTCTGAACATCAAGGTAAGCCGCATGATTCGGAACTATCGAGCCCGCCTATCTATCTGTTATGTCATGATATGTTGCTCTTGCTGACTGGTATGATCTTTTGATCGCAGGAGGGATTGAAAGCGTTTTCAGAGGTCAGTAGGACCTTGTCAATGTCATCCATGACGGGTCTCCTCACATGACCACTATTCACAAGTCACTGACACCGGTATCTTTTTCTTTTGTACCTACAGAAACGCGCGCCGGTTTGGAGAAACCCCTCAAAGCTCTAGGCCCTTGATCACGCCCGATGGGTCCCGCATGCCGCCTCCGTTTGGAACGTACAGTTGATGCGGCATAATCGTTAGTTTCGGTAGGAGGAGTTTGAACCCTGCCATTGTGAGCATGTCAGCTGCAGCGGGAGCAAATAGTTAGTACATTTTGGGACCGCCTAAATTTGGATTGCTTTGAGCACTTGACGAGCGTGACGTCCCTCTTTTGTGTCCGGTCGACTTTGTGAGGATTTGCACTGCCGACATAATTTGGAACGAACTGCGTTCCTACTACATGCTAGTACGCGCCATGAAAACCATGAAAACCTCTGCGGTCTTGCGCAGCTGTAACGATGTAACAAACAGAATCGCATCACTTGATGATAAATCTACTGCGCAGAAACGAGGCAGACTAACAAGCATGGCTGTGGTCGCTGTGGCCAATCAAAGTGTATATATGTGCCCCTGCAGGGTGTAGGCGATGAATCATCAAAGCTTTTCGAGTTAGTAGATAAAAGGGGGAATTAGAGTATAGACAGATAGATCTAAGGAGATAATGACGACCAATTGGCTGTGTAGCTATAGTTGACGATGCACGACGACATCAAATGAGTACATATAGTACTGTATCTGCGCCGCTGTATCTGAGCCAGCGCGCAGGTAAACTACTAACCGCATTCTTTCTCCTCTCCAGATCAAGACGAAATTTGATCATGATCGATCCCCATGTAAGCTGGTGTAGCTGTCTGGGTCCTAAAGGATCGTGAGTGCTGCATCAGACCCTGTACTGCTGTTGGTGGCGAATCCAGTGTCCGCTCAGCTCAACTGGCCAGTATTTCATCACTGCTATCCTTCACTCGGGGCGTCATAATGATCCGCCCAGATCTCCTGGAAGCTGGCTTCCTGCGGCTTGCCTGTCCCTGATGTCACTAAAGAAGTTACCGGAGGGAATTTTGGTAATGGCACATACTTTTTGCTGTGAAGGTTGTGCAAGACGTCAGTCCTTTGTTCCCAAATCAAGGCGAAGGGATGTCAAGCTACCTTGGAGGTTTGATTCACTCACCACATCATAATGACCTATACACTCCGTTGACCACTATTCTGTCAGCGTTTGTTTGACTTGCCAAATGCTGCAACCTGTGGTTATCAAGAGAAATTTCTGTGTAGCTACGGATGGGCTATAAGGTACCGAACTTCCCATTTGTTTAGCCGTATGATACTGAGCCAACTTACCTAGCAACAGGGCAGTGAAGACCGAGCCAAGACTGCGCCGAATTAGACTTAAAGGAGAGTGATGTTGTATGACGCTGTATAGCGCTGTAGGTTCAAGGCGCCCACGATTCAGGGAGAACGAACCGAGTTGGTTGGCCAGGTCCCGATTGTGATCCTTGGCAGCTTGGGTCGCGCCTCAAGAGTCAGTGCCCTAAGGGCATCCAGTCCACACAAATCCACATAAGTCAGAGCAATGGCTCCGGACTCTTGAATGCTTCCTCGTAGAGAGAGTAACAAGTGCCACTATTTAGTACCGATAGACAGCAGCAGGTGTCAGGAGTTGCATGGAACGCGCCACATATGGACTAAGTCCCAGATTTCTTGGACCTCCGCTGGCATATCTGGTCAGGGCACAGTGTTTCAACACAGAAACGGCGAGTCATCAGGAGCCTGGCAGTTTTAAACTCGAGCTTGTCAGCACCATGGCGGGCCTCGAGGAGGCGCTAGAATGGACAGGAGTATGGTAAAACAGTTGAGCAAGAAAATTTTGAGGGTTCTGATAAGTCTACTACCGACAGATAGATGATAAAGGCACCTTGTAAGTCGGTCGTTGGTGCAAGCAGCAGGATCCTAGTAAAACACGTTTTTCTTTTTAAAAATTAGTGATGTCAAGGGCATGCACATGCCATTATGAGGCTTATATGGTTATGGATGCTCAAGCCTGGACCTGTGGTTCTTCCTCTTTGGATGTTGCAGATTCTGGCAATTCTAACAACTGAACAAGAATGTCCAGCGGCAAAAGGAATGACACTCATGGCATACGCCTCAGGGAACGACGCATAGTGGAGTTGGCCCAGACAAGTGCGGAGACTCGAGAAAATTTCAAGGACCTTTGAAGGTACAGAAAGACGAAAAGATCTTATGATCAGGGAAGCGTAGCCCTCTGGGGTTGATTGAGATGAAATGAATGATTGACAGCAATTCGACAGTGGTGTTAGGACCTTTCACTTTTTGGAGCAATAAGCAAAAGAAAAAAGCAAGGTTGACAGATGGTTCCAGAGGGAATGGAAAAGGAATATTGACACCAGGACGACGGAAATCTATACTGAGAACTGAAAAAGTTTTCAACGTTGTCTCCCCAGTCACGGTGTACAAGCAAATGAAGCATGGTGAGAGGATGATCGTGTGAAAATGATGCCGAAAAGGTACCCAGCGCCATCACGCGAACTTTACGATGGACGACTCCAAAAAAAGTTCCTCGTCACCACCTGCCTCGCCAACATCGTCAGAACCACCGGCGGGCGCATTCCAACGATGGCTGAGAAAGGCTGCGCTAGTTACTGGCCTAGGAGGAACGGAAGATGAACGGCAGGCGGACCTGCGTATGCACCAAACGAGGCATTGTGAAAAGACCAAGACATATCTAATGAACTACAGTGCGTGCTGCATGTACTAGTATCCGATGGCTTTCCAATAACTCATTTTCCCTCTCGGCTTCCTAATTATCTCCAGGCCCTGCTGTTGTATTTATGCTCAACCACCTAAAACTCTCTGGCTGCGAAGTCCCACCTGAAAACGTCCTCTGCACGCCGTGTGACGGCACGTCTAAAGCAGGGGGATTTACCCCAAAACGTGGAGCCGTAGTCCTCTGCTCAGGACACTTTTTCAACCAAAGCCACATGGAAACTACACTTGTGCACGAGCTTTTACACATGTACGACCACTGCAGGTTCAAAGTCGACTGGTCCAATCTTCGCCATCATGCGTGCAGCGAGGTGCGTGTCTGATACGTTCATTCTTCTGGTCTTCTGCATATTATTCTTACGCTTGGCGTTATTATAAAAAGATTCGTGCTAACAACCTGAGTGGAGATTGCCGATACACCCGAGAACTACGCCGTGGCTTCGCAGCTTTTTCGAAGCAGCATCAGGTGAGTAACGTTTTTTTTTTCATGCATGTTTGAGAAGAATTGCTCATGTCCCTTGGTTTCGTGGCGTAGGAATGCGTTCGTCGAAGAGCTGTGGACTCGGTTGCGGAAAACCCAGCTTGTCCAGACAGGGTTACGGCAGAGAGGGCCGTTAACGAGGTCTGGGATAGCTGCTTTAATGACACTCGTCCATTTGATGAGGTATGAATTAAAACTTTGTTTCCCACATGACCTTTCAATGTATTCTAATTCACAAACAGATTTATTAACCTGGACTTGAGACTAGATGCTATAGAGCGTGTTGTAGTCCTTTTGCTGTGCCTTCAACCCCCCTTCATGTCACTACATACAATAATCTTTACCTTATTATCGGAAGCTAATTTTTCAAGAGCCTTGCGATCATGGAGGCCGATGTCAGAAGCCCCTGAAAGTTGTTCCGAGTAAGAGTATTTGCGTATATTTGTTCCCTTATAAAAAGTTAGCGTTGTCAACGTCGAATCTCCCCTCTCTATACTCTTCCTTTAGTCGACAGTACTTACTCCCGCCGGATTCAAAATGTTCAACAAGCTCACGTTAGTACTTGACTTACTATAATTTGATTTTCAGAGTGCACTTAACTTGCTATTTCAGCACTGCCTTGGTCCTCGCCGCTCCTTTGGTCAACGCCCTGACCATCTCTATCCCCAAGAATCCTCAGTCGAGTGGTCAGGTCACCATTGACTGGACTTTCGATGCTACGACCGATCCGTGCGTACTCAATTTTTTCATAAACGAATCGTCGTTTGATGTTATTTTCAGGTCGATTTTCTCGTTCGAGCTTACTAACAATGTCTTCCATCATGCGTTTGCTATTGCCAACAACGTTCAGCTCGTAACCGGAACAATCACCCTCACCCTCCCCGTCGTTCCTGTCGGGTATGTTTTCTCGCGACAACTTGATCTTCTTCTGGTTTCTTAATAATTCTGGTCTGTTCTACAGTGACGGCTACACTATCGAGGCTGTCAACATCGGCGATATCAATCAAGTCTACGCCCAGACTGGCGACTTCGCTATTGCCGCCAACAGCGCAACCACCTCAAGCTCCACCTCAAGCAGCGCAGCTGTCAGCTCTAGCGTCTCCATCTCTGGATCAGGCTCTGCTTCCTCTGGTTCCGTGAAAACCACCACCCTCTCAGTTTCTGCTTCGTAAATACGATTCCTGTTATTAGTGCGAACTATGAACTGACCCCTGTGTTGCCTTCGTAGCGTCCAGCCCACCTCGAGCACCGGGTTCGGCACCACCCTTACCTCGCCTGCGTCCCAGGCCTCTAACAGTGGCTCCGCTTCCGCCTCTTCCTCTGCTGCTGCCACGACCTTCGGAGCAGGCAACGGCGCGGTTGGTGCCTTCAACTTTGCCGGCAACATGGGAATGATCGCTGCCGCGGTCCTCTCGGCCGTTGCCGGTGCTGCTGTCGTTGCGCTCTAAGACTGGACCTGTAATGATGCATCGTCGTTAATTCTTTCCTTTCATCGTTGACACTCCGGCGTTTTCCTTTCATCCCTAGGCCTTTCATACTGGTCAGGGTAATCATAGTACTGTGACTTTTTGGTTGACTCTCCCCACATTCACACCCTATCGGAACTCTTCTTTTTCTCTTCTTATCAAGACACTATTATCTCATGCCATGATATGTCTATGATGAACCCTTTTAGCCACTGCGTTCGTATACCAATACCTTTACCATCCATCACATATCCACGCGTGGTTTGATAGATTCGTAGTTGTTACGCGTTCCAGCTGTGTACTCTCGAGTGTAGTGGTTTTCCCGTTAGCTTGTCCTGTCATTACGTGTATTCTTCATTTCTGTTGTATCATCACCGCATTGAGCCTGAGGTAGGAGTAAAGTAGACGCGAATGACGCCGGTCTAGAAGAACAGTCAAGGTGGAGTGATGGTTGGCTGAACCGTCTACTTCTTTAGGGACTGGGCTACAGACTCAATCTACAGAATCCAGAGCACCAAGGAACTTTCACCACGAAAAGGACAGGAGATTATCGTGTAAAGACGAAAGGCCAAGAAGCCAAGCATCAGATGCATATGACAATGCCAGGCGCCAAGAAGCATAGGTGATGACGACTATAGCACGACATCCGGCGGCAGAGAGAAATATTCTCATGTCGTCGACATCGTCTCATCAGAACGGGAAGCAACATTGAACGAAATCCTCTCACACCTATTTCATCCCAAGTCTCGACTAGATTTGAAACGCGGTGCGAGCGCCTTGCGAGGAGGTGGGAGAATTCGAAGTACAACCGCATGGAATATAGGTGGAAATAAACCCTGCATATATATGGATGAAATCTTGGACCTAGAGAATGATTGTAAGCAAAAAGTTTGACGTCAGCCCATTGCACTGGCAACAATGCCGATGTACTTTCTTATAATAGTAATAGCCACGGACTTTGGCAACGATCCAACCATTCAAGGCGACACCTCAACGTTTCAACATTCAAAGTTCTAGCCATCGACAAGTCGAGAATCCAAGTATTGTCAGCCGCGCTACACGGGTTACGAGCTTGCGATTCACAAATGCGATGAGTAGCGGGCCAAGCGCGTGTATATCGTGTACCGCCCGAAGCCGTTACGCGATTCGGTTTTCGGGATCTGGGGTCGAATTTCAGGACACAAAGAACCGAAAGTTTCCCATAGCTTATTGTTCAGACGTCCGTTAACCTCTCCATTCCATTTCCCGACGGCGCGGGATCTAAGATATGTCCATGCAGTATAGCCGGAGCCAAACGTCCTATGATGTCGAAGTCAAAATCTAGCAATCGCCAGTGGTTATTGTAAACGTTGACTCCACAAACAATTGATCTTAAAAAGCCTGGCTTTGTTACCTACCATACCGTGGTACTTTGTATCGTAGCAGCCCTGGAGGAAGTCGTAGATCCGCGGATACCTACCCTCCTAAACATAGCGAATTTGATATCGCAATACCCGAACGCGTGCTCGACGTCGTAAGTAGAACACCGAGTTGAATCATTGCATCCAGGGATCATGAATCAACTACAAGTTCCATTGTTAGCATGTCCGCTCCACGCACGTCGTGTACGGCATTAACGAAACTGACATTTGGGCGCATACACAACCGTTTGCTATCGATGGATGGATGGATGGATGGATGGATTGGATGGATGTTATCATCAGGCATAGATAGGCCTGCAACTGATGTATGTGGGCTACTTACCTACCTTGGATGAAAAGAAAAACGGATGGGAAATAACATAGTCACGTATGGAGTGGCACTCGCGTGTTTGAGATGTCGCGTCGATGTCGATGGTAACTTGCGATGGAACGGCATCGGCAGCCCGGTTCCTAACACCGAAAACCCTACGTCACTGTGCACGTCGTCATCCTATCTTGAATGTTACCGGAACACTTAATCAGGTTCGCCAATCCGGCGGGACGATGAACGTACGGCAGGACGGCTGGTTCACTGGTTCAGTCATGCCATGACCCTGGAGGTAGGCGGGAACATCATTCATTTTCTAGATCGTGAGTTGTGAAACGATGTTATCAATATGGAGCACGAAGTGAGCTGGTTCGCGACTTACTAGGAAGGGACTCGGTTAGTCCATCGATAACAAGAGATTCAATTAATCGTTGCAACGATAGGTTACGATAATCAGTCTCATAGTTGGCCCAGCTCCGAAGATGAGACCTCAAGCTCCTTGTTGTATATCGTGTGATGCAGGGTTGGCTGAAGATGGAAGTCATGAGATAGGATTTAGGAAGAGGTGGGGAAAGGCGGGGATGGACGTTATGGATAGGGTCAGAATGTATGCTGTCACCAGTACTTGGAGGCCTGTCAGTCTGTTATCGAGCACACGATCAGTCGATCCAAGGTCCAGGCATCTGGTTTCTGGATGTGTGCAAGCCCTCTCTGAGGCATTTGAGCCCCACATCAAACAAGATCCAAATTAAACGCAACACAAACGGAGGGCACGGCAGTAGATTCAAAAAAAAAAAAAAAAAAAAAGATATCGCGACCGGCATGAAATTATACTTTATCCAAGTGCCTTGAACGAGGCAGAGACTACCACTTACCTGCATTTCATTCGCACGCGCATATGGTCGCATATTATGGTCCTCACGGAAAGCTTTCCAAGATGACGAGTAAAGTTCTAGAAAACCCACAGGAGCAGAGGTACATGAGGCAACGATAGCGCTTCCGGGGAGTGTGTATGGTCCGTCCTGACTTCCGAGACGGGTTGGTGCTTTGTTTAAGATCATGGTAATGGGTCTTTGTAGATTTAGTCACTCGGAGGGCGATTTCCGAGGCAAATAGGCTTACTACCTTACCCGCCATGGATCTGGATCGTCTCAGCTTTTGCATGAATGAAGTCATCCCCGAGAATAGTCCGTAGAGCAACATTGAACTGAGTCAAAAAGGCGCCGGTGATCAATCAAAATTGATTCCAAGGGTGTGGGCGCTTGGTGGCGTACGCACTTGAGCATAGCTGCAGTACTGCTGGCAGAGAACAAAGAAAGATCGAGTTAGGGTAGAGCGAGATATTAAATATATGTGAACTGTTAGAGTCTTGTCGAGCTTTAATACGACCATTTCCGGGACCAAGTTGCAGGGAAACGATGCGGACTGGGCGGAATCCCGTGTTCGGGATTCGAGGTTGCTTCCAGGATGATGCTGGTTCAGGTCACAGTCGACCTAGAATCAGGGACAGCAAAGACCTGATTTTGTTTCGGTTCTGAATTTCCAATACGCTTGAACTCGCTAACTTTGGAGTCAGATAAATTTTGCAAAAAAGCGTCCGCGTCGGACATCACGACATGCCCAAAAGTAGGCACTATCCCAACCGAGTCCAAGGGAAAGTTCGAATAAAAACATTTTCTTGAAAAATTAAGGTCCATCCTGGCGGCGGCGCATCTGAAGGCGTCAACCTCAAGCTGAACCCAAGGTTCGACTTGGCTTCAAGCAGACTTGGAACCCGCTCCCGGCGGCCATGCACGTTTCTCTGCCGTGTGGTATCTCTGCTGCACATATCACATGTAGATGAGATTATCTGCTGGAGATGGCGATTGTCGAGGACGATTGCGTCGGATCCCAAATGTGTACTGGCAATGTTGCCCCTTGAATGTCCAGATTTCGACCTCGAACTCGAGCCATATCCTTGTCAACGGGCCGGCAGGCGGAAAGAAATATACCGTGAAGGCTAGGGAGGGCCAAGGTCGGCACAAGCAAGAAACCCGGATGACGTCGAGTTCGTTTTTTATGTGGTTCAACTTTTTTGTTACATCGAAATGCCGAACTAGTCAGTGCTAGTCAGCTTTAGGAATTGTCTATTAAGTATTCGAAAAGGAGCGAAGCCCAAGTACTTACAAAGTCCGTGTGTTGAGTTGCATGGTTCCTAAAAAATGAGCATAGTCATTGGCACGCAAAAATCCCGAAGAGCTTCTCCGAGTCTCCAACCATCTTCTACAGGGAATGGTTCCACTGGAAAAAGTGGCCAACGGTTCTTGCCATGTTTCATTGCTCCAGTTGTCACGGATTGAATGAGAAGCATCCTCTCGGCCTGCGGAGCCTATTGTGAATTGAATGGTGAGCCTGTTCGAAAATGATTTGTTCCAGAACGCAGCTACATAGGCTTCCGTGCTGAAGTAAAAGCTAAAATATGCCTTTTTTCGTAGTCAACGTTGGTACTTGGAGTGGTAATAGACGAGTTGACGCCCGAATGTCAATCAGTGGAATTGTCTGTTTGATTGCTGCTTCGTCGACCGAAAATAAGACAACCTAGCACGTCAAATACCAATGCCGTACTCGCAATTGAACATTCAAACATTGAACAAGCAAAGGTAAGAGTCCTTATCGAGATGATACCTAATGTGATACTTACAAGAGGATAAAAAAAAATCACGTGTCTCTTCAGATGTCGTGCTCACTGCTGATTGAGGTGGGTCAGCTGAGTAACTAGATGTTCCCCCGCCTTTATAACTGTCTTTCCATTGGACGACCACCACCCCGAACCACTCTTTCAGCGTTCTTTTTTTCATCGTTATTTCATTCTCGGATTTCCTCAGAAATGTCGGTTAAGGAGCTCGTTGACGTGAGTCTTATTTTCTCTTCTTACCTCTAGACCTTGAAACTGATTAGATCGTATATAGACTGCTGTGAATGAGAAGAAGGTTGTGATCTTCTCGAAATCATGGTGCCCTTACTGTAAGAAGGCAAAAGCGGCGTTTGCGGAGAACTTCCCTGAGGTTGAGACGACGGTCTACGAGTATGTTCTCTATCGCTGTTAAGGGGAACGCCATTCTAATGCTACTTCTGGTCAGGCTGGACGAGAGAAAGGACGGACAGGCAGTTCAGGACTACCTGCTTGAGAAGACTGGTCAACGGACTGTCCCGAACGTCTTCGTCAGTGCGTACTATTTCTTTCGCTGTCTCCACCCTTTCTAACACCTACACCTTTTATATTAGACAGTGAGCACATCGGAGGTTTGTGTTCTTGTGATTTTGTGCGGAAAGATAACATCTGATGATGTTTTAGGTAGCACCGATGTTGTTAAGAAACTTAACAACGGTGAATTGGGCCAGCTCTTGAGTGTATTATAATTCAACATTTTTTCCGACCACTCGATCGCCCGTCATCACACCTCCGAGTCCATCATTCTCAAGGTTAACCTAGAGTCATGATAGGCTTAATTATTATGATTTTTATGTAACACATAACTTAATAGATTGATACCTTGTTGATATGTTGTGGTCTATACAAGTTGACTGTTGTCGTCAAAAAAGGAAGCTTGACTTGAAGATTAGATTAGATGGATTTCGGCCACGTGGTTCACTTGCCATCAGCGACTGCCCAAACAACCAGTTCCACGTCTGCCACGACATTGCAATCTCATCTTCCGTCGAAAACGTCCTAAAAAGCCTTATATTCGTCAATCCAGCTGGAATTAACTGAAAAGCACCCGTGACTATACCAAAATGACTCGAGCAACGCGTGTGGGCACAATTGCCGCCATCTTTGCTACTGTCTACCTTCTGGCTTTCTTCGAAATCGTTTCGGTCCCTTTCCTAGAAGAGAGTACATCAAAGGAGCTACTACCAGTGGTGCGTGCCAGTATCTTTCTATGGAGGCTCGTTATTGATCAGAATCACTTCGCTATTACAGTTTCCTTGGTGGCTTCTCGTGTCGTTTGGTTCATATTCTCTTTGGTCCCTCGGGATGGGTATTTTTACTTTCAGGGACTGCCCTCAAGCCTACGAAGAGCTAGTATATGTGAGCCTCGCGCATCTATTTTCCCCTTCGCTGCTACTTCTTTGCCTCGTTGTGATACGCGACTACATTCAATTTCAATTGAATTTCTTCCATTGATTCCTTCATTCGGCCCTTTGAAATTTAACTTTCACTCTAACTATTTGCGCGATGCTTCTTTGAAGCAATCCTTTCAAATTTCCAATTGAACTGGTTTTGAAGGGTTCATTCTCATCTCACACTCGTTCTTATCCCCTTTACGCCTGTGCCAATGATCAATTTCCACTTTTGTCTTCCCTTCTCCCTCATTTGCAAACTTGCATACTGACTGATTATTTTCCCTCATTCTTTCAGGAGATCGAGCAAGCTAGGAACGATTTACGGTCACGAGGGGTGACGGTCGACTGATGCACAACACGTTTAGTCTTCAAAGATGTGTATATTTTAATTTTAAGTGCGCTCACGATGAGCTTCTTTCCTGTTTGCTTGGCGCCCATACGCCTGCAGCGTCCCGCGAAACTCTTCCTTGATTCGGCGGCACACCTGGACTAACAAAGACTACACAAAACCACCTAAATAAAACCTAACATTACACAGCGCCCACAGGCGTCTGCACACTTTTGCAGTGATGGCCCTTATTGCCTTTCCCACCGAAAAATGTGAGCTTCTTCGGCGTCTCACCCGAACCCCATCTTTGCGAGTGTCGTCGGTCGACATCAGCTATCTCCGCTTGACTCGCCAAATGGTAAGCCCATTTCAATCGCGAATTTGCCGCCATACCATGATGTATGATCACTTTATGGTATGTAGGAACCTGTTCAGACGAGTTGAGAGTCTTCGGTTATCCCGAGGGTTTATTTTCATCTTCAGATTCTGATGGGAGCCTGACTACCGCATTGTCCCACCAAATGATATGCATGACAAACCTCAATATAGATGTCTTCTCATCTTAATGGATTTCTTTCCTCCAATCTCCTAACCGAGTGATCTAGCACTCAGGCTGAAGCACACGGAGCCACAAACGTTTCATCTACTTGCTCACGCAATCAAGGTTCTCTGTCGAAAATGCCTGGCTTCTACCCCACACCCCACATTTTCGATCAATCGATTTTCATCATGTCATACATCGATGAGAATTCGGAAATGCTCCCTTGCCTTCGGACGCAAACATTCCGCAGATGTTAGTCGTGTGCCTGTTTTTTTTTGTCAGGAAAACCAGCTCGGTTTGGTGGCCGTCGTGACATGGCTATCGGAACGATATTCGCCTTCTCCATCATATACATCCCACGTCCCATTCTTTTGGATGTCAGGGTTTCAGCATCATCCATACGTGGGGACTCAAAAAGTCGAACCACCATCAGTGGTAGAGGCACACGCCATCACCACTGACGTTACATGACAAAATCGCGTGCCTGCCCCATGCACTCTCAAATTTCAAAAAGTGTAGCCGTTGCTACTGAATCGTACGGTAAAGGACATCAGAGGGATATTGACCATTCAGTCAAGCGATGGCCTGAGGTTGTAACTCTTGTTGTATCGAACGGCTTATGATTAGAGTCACGGGTTTCCGACTCCCGATGAGAAATGCTTTGGAGCAAGGCATTTTAAGATGAAATCTAAACTGAGGGCGTCAACGGTATTGTTCGAGGAGTAGCCAAGGCATTCACATGGAAGACACTGGAACGGAGTAAATTCTGTCCTGAGTAGAATTATTTTGAAAATAACGCCTCCTCAAAATTCAAGCTCGTCAACATTATAGCTCTGCCTCAAATGAACACAGATTTTGCAGTCAAGGCTGCAAATGACAAAGAAGCCCTTGTATACGCTTTGGAGCATACTAAGACTTATGCAGCGATAGATGATTAGATTGGTTTATGGTCAGTGCGGATAACAGAAAAAAGATTTCCATCTTGAATTAGCCAACCTTACATTTCAATCTCTCTTTACAACTACCATTGCAGGCATCGCCAACTACCAATCCACTTCGCTAGAATCAACCAAGTCTTAAGCTTAGGTGGCGACTATACCATTGGCCAATTCCCGCATTCACTGTTACCCGGCATAGGAGTCCTTGTCTACCACATAGTATAGTGCCCCCCCAACGATTTCAAGCAGTTTCACTTGGCAGACAGTTTCACGTTCCATTTAAATCTATCCTCCTTGCAATCCTCTCAATCCTCGAGTAAGATGGCTGATGTCGGGCATGTCAATGGTTCAAATAAAAATTGGGCCGATTAGTGCGCGATGATTACAATGACACGATATATTTAGCCTTCCTAGCCTACATCCTTCCACCTTTCCCCTCACGAGAATGCTGTGGTCCGCACTTATATCCCTCACTATACTCTCCATTTCTTGGCCCTCCAGTGCGGTCCAGATTCGCGACTTCCCAATCACAATCCCCGTCGTGAGGCGACTCCAACCTGATGGTCTCCGAAATCTTGTTCGTCGTGACCTCGCACGAGTCAACGCCCTCAGAGATCTTCACTCCGGGATGCGGGATAGTCTTTCTACTAAGAAGATCACGGACACGGGAGTGGGTTATATCGCCTCAATTGGAGTTGGCAGCCCTCCAACAACCTGTAAGTCAAGTGTGATTCACCCTTATAGAGTGTTTCTGAAGACATTTTAAATTGAAAGATGAACTGATTGTTGATACCGGAAGGTTCGAATAACTCTTGATTGTTTGATTTGGCCTTCATGAAGTTGACAGTTCCAATACTTGGGTCGGAGCCCAGAAGAAGTATGTGGCTACTCAAACAAGTGTGAAGACGAATGATACCGTTGTAAGTACGTTGATGCATCATCTCAATACTATGCAGAACTCAATATCCTATTCCAATGCAGTACTTCCACTACGGCGAAGGTTTTTTCCAGGGTTCGTAGTACAAACGATTCGTTCAACTCTAGTCTGATTCGCTTCAATTATACGTCAGGGAATGAATACCATGACAGAGTCACTATCACTGATGGTCTCGTTATTGCTAACCAATCAATTGGCGTCGCTACCAACGTAGGTTAGAATTCTTACGACATTTAACACATTCAACTGACGCATCCGTCCTGGAAGTTTTCTGATATTGATTATGATGGGATTCTTGGGCGAGTGCCTTTTTTCGCGAAGGACTCAACCTGCTAACTGTGGTCATGCATGTAGTCTTGGCCCGATAGACCTTACACTTGGGACATTAAGCCCATCAACTAACGCAACCATTCCCACTGTCACAGACAACGCTTATGCGCAAGGTCTTATTCGTTCTGCTGAGATCGGTGTCTACTTTGAACCGTACTCGAATGATTCGCAAATCGGGGAAATTTCTTGGGGTATGCATCTGTGTTATAAATTCCGCCGTTCGACTCTGATATGCGATCCCATTTACAGGTGGCGCAGACGCATCGCGATACAAGGGCAAGATGACTTTTGCGTGAGTTATGAAACCAGGGGCCTGACAATCATTTGTCTTGTCCTAATACCAACACTATAGGCTTGTGACATCGACTAAAAACGCAAGCCTTTGGTGGGGAATTGATCAGACCATTCGATATGGTGCTTCCGATATTCTGCTCAAATCGTCTGGAATTGTTGACACAGGCAAGTACCTTTTTCCACAGTGCTGATGAATATCATGGCTTATTGCGTAGACTGAGATTAGGCACCACTTTGTTGTATCTCGTTACCGATGCATATAATGCCTACCAAAAGGCCACTGGTGCTGTTTTGGATAGTGATACTGGACTGCTTCGCATCACTCCCACTCAGTATGCCAACCTGCAAAGCTTATTCTTTACCATCGCCGGAGTGAGTGTATAGTAAAGAGGTGACCCTTGGTTTAAACTAAAGTCACTTCTTCCCTCAAGGCTGACTTCGAATTGACCCCCAATGCACAACTGTGGCCCCGTGCACTCAATACAATGATGGGTGGATCGAACGACTTTCTGTATCTGGTAGTCGCCAACTTGCCAGCAAGCATCAATCCAGGATTCGACTTTGTAAACGGATACGCCTTTCTGGAACGCTACTACACCGTCTACGATACGACACGCGAACGCGTGGGGTTTGCGAAGACTAAATACACCTATGCGACAACCAACTAGGCTTCGCATCATCTTTTTACACCTAGGTATTGACAGTACTAGCTGCGCTTATGCCGAAGTCACGTAGTGTGAGCTCAACGGAATCCAGTCAGACCTGCCAGCTACATATCGGGACTAAATTGATTGTAACTTATCGCCGATTTCTTCTAAATATATAAGGAGCCTTGCAGATATCTACTAGCAGAGACAGGGCGACATATCTTTCCTAGACACTTCAACCCCGTACTCCACAAGCCCCCCCAATTTGATCCTGGAGCCCTCGAGGATGAGCATCGTGATCTGCGTGCGACGATAGTCAACAACCAAACCTTCTCCAAGTTTTTCCCACGTGCTTATGGTAGGTTAACAACGGTGACGACCTCTCAAAAGGCGACTTATTTATAATTCTTGAATTGGAACATACTCTCTACTCCACATGTGTGCGACTAACTTAAGTTGCTCCACCACAAGAAACTTTGCACGACTAAAATCTACCAGGGCTGATCAAACTCGATGATGAGAGCCTAGAATTTTCAGTCGACTGTAGCTGATTTCAATTGTGCTACATTTTTCATACTGCTTGCCTTAGCGTTTTGCATTCATATTGGATTCGATCGGATTATATACTATGTGTTGCCATGTCAGCCAGCCATCATATTCGACGTTAATCGCTCCACCATGGAACTCAGGAGTCAGGACGGCAGCGAAAGCGAACAAGGTTAAGATGTCACCCAATTTGTCAAGCCATATATAAAGTGGGGGGATCTGCACCTGAATTTCTCTTGGAACCCCGTCACTATGTTTGTCTCATCGTCTCTTGTGTCGCTCGTTCTGTTGTCCCTTTCCCTGCCTTCGAGCGCGTTAGAAGCTCGCACACCTTCCTTAATAACAGTGCCCCTCACTCCACACTTTGACTTGAATGCCCTCAAGGACCTTGTTCGCAATGATTTTACACGCATTCAGAAAAAATATTTCAAGAAGCTCTCCAACTTAAATAACCGGTATTTCATCGACGAGGGAGTTGCCAATACGGCTATCGGCTACACCGCAGTTATTGGGGTTGGGAACCCTTTGTCAACTTGTGAGTGTGCCATCGAATTTATACTTGACTGCTGACTCTCTTTGAAGACCAAGTGATCGTTGACACTGGAAGGTGAGAGTCAATTTTGGTGGTCGATGCAGTATGACGTATTGAGCCTCTTGGTCAGCTCTAACCTATGGATCGGGGCCAAGAAGAAATACAATGCCACGAATACAAGTGTGAAGACAGCCGACAAAATTGTGAGCACTTCCCACTCTCTCCTGAATACATAATGTATTCACGCATCTCTAGCACGTTGAATATGGTTCTGGCTCCTTCACAGGTCAGGCCAAGCTTTCGAAGCGATTGACTGCCATGGCTCACTCCTCTCTTGGGATAAAATAGGCGCAGAATGGCTGGACCAGATTACAATTACTCAAGAGCTAGTTTTAGCGAATCAGTCCATTGGTGTTGCTGACAACGTAAATTCTTCAACTTTTGTCATCTTCTACATTGAGTCTAACGTTGGGCATGTGTTTTTCATAGGCAACGGGCCTCAGTTACGATGGAATTCTTGGGTAATAAACTCTCTTTCTGTGAATGAGCCTTCGTCCGGCTGATGCACTGTATTACTAGCATCGGCCCAGTAGACCTAACTGTCGGAACTCTTAGCCCTCACAAGAACGCTAGCATTCCCACAGTCACTGACAATGCATATTCACAGGGTTTCGTCAGCTCCGACCAGATTGGTGTGTTTTTCGAGCCCTATAGCCAGTCGCAAAGCGGGGAACTTACTTGGGGTATGATGAATTCATGTCTGTAATATTATCTCATTGACGAAACTTCACAGGCGGCGCAAATAGTCGGAACTACGTAGGCGAACTGATCTATGCGTACGTCAAAATTATACCCAGTATCTATCCACTTTAATGAGTTTACTGCAGGCCTGTGACATCTAAGAAGCCTGCCGGTAATTACTGGGGGGTCGACTCTACCATTACATACGGTACTACCAAGCTTCTTGCATCGGCTGGAATCATTGATACGGGTGAGTCTTACACCTGAGTCCTTGCTGATAGCTAAACAGTGAGTTGAAAAGGCACAACTTTGGTACAACTTGCCACGGATGCCTTCAATGTGTATCGCAATGCCACTGGTGCAGTCTTGGACAGCGACACTGGACTGCTTCGCATCAACCAGACCCAATTTGACAATCTGAAGAGTTTATTCTTCGAAATTTCTGGGGTAAGGATTCGCCTAGCCCTCTCAGATGAATACATTTAATCATACGACAACGCAAGGTCCCGTTCGAGTTAACGCCCAACGCCCAACTATGGCCTCGTTCTATGAACACTCAGATTGGAGGATCCAGTGATTATCTGTATCTAATTGTTGCAGACAGTGGAAGCCCAAGTGGTTCTGGATTAGATTTTATCGCTGGCTATACTTTCCTTGAACGCTTTTATACCGTCTACGACACGAGCAACAAACGGATTGGTTTTGCGAAGACTCGGTACACTGACGTAACGACCAATTGATGTGGTATTTTGCTTCATGTACATTTAACATCTTGGACATTTGTATTACCTACCCATAGCTATCGTTTTAATAGTGAAAGGACTAATAGTGAAATGACTCTCGACCAATCGACGGCTGGCTTTTGAATAACTTGCATGGCATTGGCATAATCCCGTGAGTACATATGTACCTGACTTGATGTCCCTAATGTTGTCGAACGGCATTGTGGTGTCCACCTAAGGAGATACTTGAAGCATTAGCTTTCCACGAAGATATGAGAATGCTTACGCATGTATGAGTTCTAGGGCACGACCTCCAATGAAACACTTCTGTGCGTGTCATCACCCGCATTTTCCGCATAATGTGATACCTGCACCACAAACGTGCATTCTTATTAGGCTCACAGTATTCAAACATGGCATAGAACGTACACATTCTCTCCACGACAGCCGTGGCCTGCCACTCATTATCAAATCCACTGTACAACTCTGAATAATACACGCAAATCGCACATCGCTGTGACGACTGTCGCTATCCATATCCTCCGCCAATGTCACCCGCGGATCCAAATCAAGCAATCTCAGGATGCTCAAAGCCGCTGTACACCCAGCCCCATTGACGCGAAAGCAGACATCCGCGAATAATGCCCCGTAGCATATATTCCACCCAATGAAAAGGGCACTACAGGTTGTGCATGAAAACACAGAGGCTGCTGAGTTGATGCTATAAGTCTCTGCGGCGTTTGGGTTGAGGGTGGGTGAGGCTGAGGGCAAGGGTTCCAGTTTCGTCTTTGACGGCTCCAGCCTCAATAATTCCTCCATCGTAGTTGGGGCATACCAATCCGCAAACGCCACTAGGGCCCTGAAAACGTTGCCCTTGTCAATGGGGGCATCCGATGGTGCAAGAACCATGCTGGAAAACGGCTCATGGAGGGTTATATTCTCACCCCCCAGATGCGCCGATTCGGACGCTCCGACTGACTCGAGATACGAGTTCCAGAGACTTATGATCTCGTCACTACGCCCGGCGGGTGTCTTCCTCCGTGCGTTGGATTCGTGGATCCTTGTCATTAACGCTGAGGACGAGTCGAACTGGGCCAGGAGCAGGGGGAAATCTAGAAGGAAAGGTCGAATCAGGAATGTCCGTTTCAGTGAAATATCCCGAGTCAGGCTCGAACCTACTGTGCCGGATGAATCGCCTAATATTTTTGCGAGATTCCGGCATGGAAAGGAGCATGAGTACTTGTAGTCTCGTTTGTTGTCTATCGAAAAAGATTTTTACTTCTTGGGGTGTCTTGCCATCTTTGATCAACTGCTTTGAGAGTCTATAGCAAAACCTGTTGGTGAGAAGAGAATCTCAAACTCCCTCAGGAAACCGTACAGACATTCCAATAATTTCCTGCTCTTTGCACAGTTTCTCCTCTTGAATTTTATCCTCAATTTCGTACCTCCACGTCCAATATCTCTCGGATTCCTATCAGCAAAAGTTAACATCAATCAGCCTGGTCTATGCTCGAAGTAAGAAGCTAAGTACACACATCATAAAGGGAAGCAACTATTTCCTTAATAGCGTTATCCGTCTTCAAAGTCTGTAATCGAACTTTTGTCGTGTCTGGATGGAACCTTCCATCGTGCTCAAAAGCACCGATTTCGTCCGCCAGCGCTTGGACGTCTCTGTGGCTTTTCACATCATAGGAAGGTTCTTCGCCTATTTGAAATCATTCAATAAGTTTTGTGGAATAAAGTAAGGTAACCGTCTTACCTTTAAGTCTCGCCTGTAATATGTACTCAGACACTTTGTGCCCATGGATTACGTCGTTTGACCTGGGACATTCTGAGGTGAGGTAATGTACACCAATGGACTTGGATAAAAATACGTGTATTCGAAAAAACGACCGACCTGTCAAAGACACAATCACAGCACAACCGCCGTCTCCAAAGCATCTTCGAGGGACTCTCGAGCGAGGGACAATCCTACATTTATTATTCAGCCAGCCGCTCAGCCACTCAAACTTAAATTGAATGTCAAACCCTACCTTGCACTTGAACGCCCCAAACAGAAGCTCCGCCCATTGCAACGGCACCATGTCCTCTGGACAGCAAAGCGTCGGCATATGTGCCCCGAACGATATATCCCATAACCACCTCAAGGTGCCAGTACGTGAGTCGAACAGGAAGTGGACGTGGTCCATGGCAAGTGATAAGTGGTACAGATCTAGTGGGTGTAGATGGCCAAGAACCTGTGTAGCTCTTTATGAGACAGTCTACGGTGTCGTAGAATTAAGAGTACTTGATAGTAAAGTTCAGGATACTGACTAAAGAACGTCATGGCAAGCGCTGGCAATGACTTTATTCTTCCATTGCTACTATGCGCCTTCGCGTCCCTTCTCAGCTGGTTAAGGATGTATATTGAAAGAGAATTTACTGTACAAAAAAACACATAGTAAGCATGAATAAGACGAAGCTTAAATTTGGTATTTAAACACAACGCACGATTTTCGTCCCTTATACGCGACGCGCGGGTGTTTTGGCGCGAGAGGGCCCTCCATTGGGTATTGTTGAGGCCAATGAATGGTACTAGTTCTGAAAATGCAGATTTTTCCATATTTGGGTGAGCTTTGAACGGTGCACAAGGGTGTCCGCATGCGTATTGATATCATGTAACAATCATCACTGTGCAACAAGTCAACGTTCAACATCTGTCGATGTCAATGGTCACATCCTTCAAACCATGCGAGCCCACTGATTCATGCAGGAATATATCGTATCAATCGCAAGAAGCAAAACTGATATAGTATGACCTATATACAAAGGAACAACATACAACGACAAGGAAAACATACGAAATTCGACAGCTCACTGCAATGAATGAGAAGAGCATTATTCAATAGAGACACCAACCCGCTCAGTGCCTCCTATCATCATACCGCCTATCACGGTCATGATCACGGTAACGATCGCGTTCCCTATCACGATCATATCCCCTGTCATGATCCCTACGGTCACGATCATAGTCTCTGCGATCGTCGTAGCGCCCACCGCCACGTCGTCCACCGCGGTCGTCATAGTCGCGGTAGCGGCTGTCGTATGGGCGGGGGTCGTACGGCCTCTCGGCTAGTAGGGCAGATTACACGTCAAGATGGGTATACTACACAAGGAGGAAACTTACTGTCATGTCGTTTGGGAGGGCCGTAGTAGCGGCCAGGGGTGGGGGTTCGTGCACGGCCACGACGAGCCTGAAGTGGAGATGGTTGAACTTGGTATTGGTAGAGGTAGTAAAAAAGATTTTAGTTTACCTTCTCAACATTCATGGCCTTGCCCATGAGCTCAGTGGCGTTCAACGCAGTAATGGCGGCGTCGGCCTCTTCAGAGCTCTCCATTGTCACGAAACCAAAGCCACGGGATTCCCGCGTATGTGGGTCGTACATGACCGAGGCCTTTTTGACCTATGTAAAAGTATATCTGAGCAACAATAAGAATTGAAGTTAACATGACGCCATACCCTGCCGATTTTAGCAAAGGCGCTCTCGAGGGAGCGCGTGTCGACTTTATGGCTGAGGCCGGAAACGTGGAGATTATTTCCAGGATTTTGTCTGACCAAACATTATCAACTACGAAGACGTTTTTTTTTTTAAAAAAAAACACAACTTACCCCCTTTCGCCATCTCGGGCAGCCCCAGGGCTCCTGCTCCTGCTAGAGCGTCTAGGGCGATCACCGTTGTCGTCCCGACGGGGTGAGCGGCCTCCACTGCCTCCGTTGGAGTTCCAAGTGGGGTCGTCTGTCACCATTGCGCTCCCATTACCCAGAGCGGAGTCGTGGGTGGTTGGGATGCTGATTCCGCCGCCGCTCGCGGGCGCGATATCTTGGTTAGATTGCCATGCTGAGGAACGAGGAGAGAGTGGTGTTAGGTCGTGATTACGGAGAATGTGAATGTGCAAGTTGTGGGCGAGGCCTGGTACTGATACTGATGCGCTGCTGGCCTTGAGCCAACATAATTGATTGAAGGAAATGTAAAGTGCTGTGTGCTGATACTGGCGGTGGCCGTGGTTGTGAACGTACCGTCTTCCATTCTTGTGAGCTGGCAAGCTGATGGTTCAAGCCAAAGTCCTTGTTGTCCTTTGTTAGTACAATTCATACAACACTTTCTCACGATTAGGCGCTGTTCTTTGCACACAGCGAGGGGAAATAATTCTTTGTTTTCTTCTATTTTCACGGAAAAAGTCGATCCTCGACGGTATCTTCCCCCACATCCCACCGAATCTTCTCTGCAGCCAGCTCCTTCCTGATATCTGCCTCACTCGTCAACCGAATCTGTATTCCATCCGCCTGCAGCATTCTCAGCGCAGCCAACACCCAATCCTGGCAGTCAAAATGTATATCATTATACACCACTTCAATGTCTCTGAGCCTGTTCTTCATCCATTCGATTTTCACAGCAGGTATCGTGCCCACTTGGCACCCGCCACGCAGCGTCTGTGTGCGTCCAAATCGGGTGATAGGCCCCGCCATGTATTGGAAGTTGTTCCAATTGCCTGAGAGCTCGAATTCGTACCCATTGTTTGCATCTTTGAGCGCCACGAGACTCCAGCGCTCTGTGCGCCGTGGATGGCCTTTTAGATCATATTGTGCGACGATCAAAGGCAGTAATGCCATATTTAACGTTCTCTGTTAACCGTCGGTTGTAGCCATGAACCATCACGCCGTGCGACGAACGATGCTGTCACTCACATTTTGAACGCAGGTTAATCTCCGTGTCGGAAGGCGAACCTTTGTCTCTTGCGACTTCGTATCGTGTAGTGAAGACTTTACGCGACTTGTGTCTGATTGTGCGAGACGGAAAGATGGAATCTGCTAACCTTGGATCGATCCTACTTAATGGACAAATGATGTCCTTTCGGAATGTTCCCGTACACGCCTCATGTAAGTATTCATCCAACCTCCACATACGGTATACGCTTCTCTGACATGCTCCACTTAGTCCTCACTAAACTCCCCCATTGATTCTTTCGGCCTTGCGTGTTGAGCAGTAAACCTCCTATTACCGACTAGGTCGCCTATACATACCATGGTTATAGCCCCAACACGACCTTCTCGGGCTATACACCCCTGAGGCTCAACTACCAAATCAAGACTTCCCCAGACCTCGAGGTCCCCGGGGCCCAGAAACTTGGCCCACACACAGCACCGACTCTATCCATCCACTCGTCGTCGTCGGCATCCCCCAGTTAATTTCCGCAGCCCACAGCGACGTCATCCAGCTTCTGCAGGCCAGAACTAGCCTCGAGCTCCACTATTTCGGCCATGGCTATGAACAACGAGGATCGCATCGTACTCGATACCTCAATACCTATGAGGCAAACCATCTATCTTCCCCCTTTTCACCGTGACGGTGCACGGCGAGCACATCAACCCCTGCCGCAGTATCCCCTCTCCACCTCTCGAGTTCCAGATCCCCCAAAAAGGGAGCACCAACAAACGATTAAAATCCGATACCAGATAGAGCGCTGGTGGACGTATGGGTATGGCCACGGTCGTTCAGTAGACGCCGACCTATCTCAGCCCTCCTCGGATAACGGAATAACATCCACTACTCCACGTTAAGCACTATGACCATGTTGCGCAACGCCTGACACCTGACACCCATTCGGAATTCTGAGATATTTATTTAGATCCCATTTTTAGTCTTGAGGATTCTGATGCCTCTCTAATCCGTCACGGTAATATCTAATCGGAACCAAAAACATGGCATCAGTGCAAACTTACAACCACACTGCGACCATCATGGTATCCGTTTGTCTGGCGCCGGCGTGAATTCAACTCGCCGTTCTTTCACCTGTTATTGCATCAGCATCTTCTTCTATTGCGGTACATGTCTGTACACTGTGTGATAACGACGGCGACACATATATCGCGGATGAACTCGAAGCGATAGTTCAAACCAAGCGAGTATATTATACTCGTATCGCTCTTGTCTTCCCATGGCCACGAGAGCTCGACTTTTCCAGTAACGAACTATTTCTATAATTCGACTCCGCACACCTCATGGCAGAAGATGTCAGTTCTGAGTTCTTCAAAGAGATTTAGATTGGCGTCACGGTCCATCATCGACGAGTCCGTTTTTGGACACATGATCAGATTTACTAACGATGACAATGGAACACGGATTGTGCATTATTGTCGTATCCTCGTTATGGTCGCTTGTAGACTTGTAGACTGGTCAGTTGGCTCATAATTATGTAGCGCTCTATACTTGGCCAGGCAAGTTTTATCAGCTATTACACACTCTCGCTTTACCTATTATCATAAGTTTCCACCATCACTGTGATCTGCCCCTCAGGATCTCATGCCTAATTCAAATTCAAGTTCAACTTTAATATCTTATCAGGGCAGGTAAGGGCCGATTCTACGATATTATCCGACTGGTCGCATTGACACAACTGAATTACTTTAACATTCCCCTCAATAGCCAACGTTGAAAGTAGTCCTCTGAGACTAGTACTGAAGATTCATCAGTTAACGGTCGCAGAGACAGGGCTCTGAGTCTTGGGAACACAGCAGTTTATCCGCCTGCGTATACGTATTAACATTCAGGCCAAGTGGCTCCCCTATCAGCCAGCCTCTTCTACAAATCCCGCAAGCGTCCTATCATATCATACATCCCATCTCCTTCCCGCCAATCTCTTGGACGGATTAGTTGCAATTGCTTCTGATCAGAAGACATATGAGATTAAGCGCAACGACTGTGAGTCTGTGACGGCGTATGCCTATAGGCTATGATTCGTTAGATATGCCAGGCATGCCTCAAGGCGCCCGGCGCTTGTTCCGGTTGAGCGGAGCTGGATTGACAAGCGATGAACGAATGGATCCGACTAAAGCCTGCGGTCTCCTTCAGCTGAGTAGTTAACCACTAGAAGGGCTACCTACGAATTGATACCTGAGCCGAGGTTTCATTATTGTGGCGCCTGTTTGTGGTGCCCACTTCGATTTAGACTCTGGGAGATGATCTGTGCGCTTGTACAGCTTGAAGTCACAGCTATGCCATGACAGGCCGTTCCTAGTTGTTATGCAGCAAATATCACTCGACTTCAACTTCGACGCCGAGTACTGTCCGCCAGCGCGTCCCTCGTACTCAATATAATGGTTTGAAATACCTAATATATACTGAAATTCAAATGATAGTAACTCTATCCGTTATCCGCCTGCGGGCGCATTGTCAAGTAGCGCATACCAGGCAGATCAATTTCGTGACGGAGAATTGGGTATGCATGATAGCGCTCAGTTTTGATGCTTATTGCCATTTCGCGATTGATAGCTGAGAGCCGGAGACGAATTGCTTGCTTTATTCGAATTCTGATTCTGTAGCCTCAGGGTTGAGCCATTCAAGGTACGATGCCGTCTTCTTATAGACTGGTTCTCCGAGAATTCGAGATAGTCGTTTTCTAGATCTTATCTAGTGCGCCATTACAAGTGGTTGAATACCACACGTCTCCGAGTCTAACATGACCGATTATACTTGTATTTGCATTGTGAGATGGCCTTTACCGTCTGACGTTAACTTTTGGAAAGCCATATGCGTGGCGGTGGCGTCCTGGACGACCACCTCTCAAGACTGGTCACATTGCCATGTTAAGATGTCATCTCCATAAGTTGGCGTTATCTCTCATTTCCAATCAATGGCCGGCATGGCCTACATGATTGATAAGATCGATTCATACTCATACTCCACCCACGATCGCTCTGAATACGGGGTATGACATTCCCTGCTTTTAGAATGCATGGTGGTCAAGTAACACAACGACGTCAACGTAAGGTATTCTCGGTACGTCGCATAGTAGTTATTACAAGTTAATACCTCTCATTAAAGCCGTCTTTTAATGCAGTTCCAATAGCACACTTTTTGCTTTCCACCTTCCACTTACTAGAAGAAACAGCAATCCTTGTAAGTTCCGAAAACATGGATTACGATAGTTCTAGAATCTATAGCGTTCATCTTGCTTTGTTGTTTCTTAGGCACCATCCCGTTGCTTTCTGGATTCATATCTGTCCATATGGAAACAAACATCGATCCTATCCAACTTCGACCAAAAATTACTGGGGAACTTTGTTAGAGCGTGCGCTGCACGCTCATCAATTGACCTTGAGGAGTCAATCACTGATGCTTCTCCGCGTGATGCCTTTATCACAGCCCTCCTCACCGAATGGATGGTAACCGAGGGAAAACAAGAAATGTTCTGGACACTTACAAGACGCACTGCCGCTGCGGTCCGTTTCTGGATTCTTCAGTATGCAGATAACTTCGTGGATCCCTCTGTTGGCCCGATGCTATAAGTGTCTCACTTGTTTCAAGCCATTGGTTTGTACATGCAGCTTGATATGACTGCCCAACTGCACCAGGCTGAACGTTGGGTCAATTGACTTCGACCTATAGTTAATCTCATCAGAACGATAAAGAAAAAGGAGGTTACAGCCCTCAGAGACATCGTCTCTATGCATGAGATTAGGATCAACCATTCAAGAGGTCTTCGATACTGGGTATGGATGATGACAATACTTGTGTATTGACTGAGGTTGATGACCCGCAGCCTGCAATGCGCCTTAAATATTGGCTTCAATACCACAAGAGCTTTTAACATAACGATGACTACTAAAATTCGCGAGTTGTTTATACAATCCTTTTTGGTGCATTTCTCCCTGATACGTTCAAAGATCACACTCTGTGTATTTAATATCATTTTCCATTTATGTCACTCCTATTTCTTTCAATATACCTCCATTTTTTACAAGTTAGGCCGAATAACAAATTCTGACGGTCCCCATATGTTGACTACGGTCAAAATGCGCTTGGTTCCGTCTATATATGATAGTGGGTGAAGTCAGAATCGAGACGTGTGATTTGATTATTGCAGTAGGCACCCCTTTTGGTGCCACCGCTTGAACATTCAATGGAAGCAACAGCAGTGTCATCCTCAGCCTTTTTCCAAATTAATGGAGCTCTTTCCTTTCTAGCAAGTGTTGTAGAACATACAACGAATATAATAGATAATGACGTTTTAACAGGTTTTAACTTTGGGAAAGGTTAACCCCTATGATAAGTGGTGGCGGTGGAGCCATGGACGACTACTTACTGGGCAGTGGCTACTGACTCTCGTCATATCCACAGTGCTGTCATCTCCCCCGGGCCGGCATGATTAGATTGATGGACTGGTCAAAACTACCTAAGACTTGAAAGCTTTCTTTTCGTTGTTAATGGCGTTAACGTCGCCCACGATCCCACGATCACTCTGGATGCAAAAGGAATATCCAATTACCTCTTTCTAGAATGCAAAATTGGGATCTACTACGCCTCAGTGCGTCCTTGACTGAGCCTTTTGTATGCTGTTTCAAGTTAATAACATTAAAACCTTTCTTTAAGGCAGTTCCCATGGAGCACGCGATTTGTTTTTCGCCTTCAGCTACACCTGGAAACCACCAATTAATTTTCAAAAACTAGACTTACAAAAGTTCTATCCTGCTCAAGTTACTTTGTTGTATTTTTCAGGCACCCGTCCTGTTGCTTTGTCGGTCCATGTCTGTCCATATGGAACGAACATCACCTGAATCGGCCAAAGATTGAACTAATGGGATTTAGGCGTTTGTAACAAAACAATGCACGCCACTGCCAGAGCTACAGGTCACAGTAACGTGTTCTGCAATAATATGCAACCGTTTCTTTCGTTGAACGCTCACTTATCCTCAAATTTTCAACTTATTATAGAGAGGATGATACTTGTACCATTCTACTCTGCCCGTTTGTTTGCCAGCTCTCAAAAGAAGTTCCAATGTACATCGATTCTTTCCCTCCATACGAATACCTGTACACTCATCCATCAGAGTACGACCTTACAACGCCCAAACCAGCCATCTACCCGCACATTTTCCTACATCATCTTCCTACACTCGACGAGCTCCATCGGTCAGGACGCCAAACAGAACACGACGGTCGAACCGAAGCCGACAGGAACATGATAAAGTCGTATGTGAATCGACCAGATTCTCCAGCTACGAAACCAGAACCGAAAGACGACCGTATGCAGAAGCGTCGTGTAAGGAAAGGTCACTCCAGTCCACAATTTCCTAAACCAAATCACAATGACCAACGAAGGAACATTCAGATGCGACAGACTTAGTGACGAAACCCCCAAATGAGCGAAATGCAGACGCAGACCCTAACGGAGATGAAGCAGACCGAGTGTCTGTCGTGTCGGATGCGAGCTCTGAAGCATCAGCACTGGATCCGATTCCTCCGAAGGCTGAGACAACTCGCAAGTATAGGACAGGCGAAAGGCTTGCTTTGAAGCTTCGCGAGCCTCGTTTTAGGGACCTTGTCACTCGAGACATTACCTGTTCCAACTGTCATAAAGCCATCTGCCAGGTGAGTGCACCGCATTTGTATGTAGGGCATGCAGTTGACTTTAATCCATACAGCCCTCACAATACATATACCGGAAGCCTGATGAGTTGGGTGCTGCGCTACACCTTCGGTGTTCCGAGTGCCAAGCCACGCATTGCAGAGGTTGTCACCGACGTGTCGAATGCAAGTCGGAGCAATGCACCGCGAAGCACAAGTGTGGCCTCAAAAAATGTTGTTCGGAGGTTCGCGCTCTCGCCATCTTCGAGCTCCTATGCAGCCTCGACAACATGTATCTCACGATGGTCAAAACTCATCTTGCATCTTGCGGTATTAACCTCGAGGGCTCCGATCGATACGATGTCTATCTACGCCTCAGATGGCTCTCGACAACTCTCAGCGAAGAGATGGTAACTAAGGGAGAAAAATCCATTTGGTGGTCACTTGTAAGGCGTACCGTCACTGCGATCCATTTCTGGATTCTTCCTGAAGATGCAAATAACATTGTGAATTCCTATGTCGGCCCGATGCTATCTACGTCTTTGTTGTTTGAGGCAATTTATGGGTATATGGGACACAATGACGAGGCTCTAGAAGAAGGTGTGCATCGGTCTAGTCGTTTCGTCAATCGACTTCGCATCATGACCAACCTTCTGCGAACCTTACGGAATAAGGAGGATCCAGCACTCAGCGAGAGGGTCACTACGCCTGCAGTTACGATCAAACATACCTACGGTCTTCGCGAATGGGTATGGGCTGATGAAGAGACATGTAGATGGACCGAGATTCGTGAGAAATCTACGTGGTGTTTTAGTGATTGGTTAACTCTTAACTCCTGAGGCATTAAGTACTAGTAGATGACGTGGATCGTCGATTACTGTTGAAAGATGGTTTGTTCAAGCCCTGATGAGTTCATAGATGTTTTTAATATAGATGCATTTTATAACTTCTTGCCTAGAGAATAACCTAATGGATCCTACTGCAGTTCTTGACCTGGTTGGAATGCGTCTGGTGTTGAGTGACCTTGTCTGTGATGGTGAAGTTCAGGGTCAAGACGAATGTGGCTGTGATTTGATTGCGTATGCGTATGTCCTTGTTCTCCCTTTTCTTTGCCACCGTTTGAAATTTCTTAGGAAACAAAGGCAAATTGAGCACAATTATTATCCTTTGTATCCATCAATGGTGATTATCACTGCCTTTGATCACTTTTTTGAACAATTGGCGTCCACCTACAAGATGTCAGAATGTGTCAAATGACTTCCCGTGCCACTCCAGCCATACTTGGGATCAACGTTTTTTTCTTCTGAGCACTTCTCATGTCATCTCTCCCGGCTAGTTCTAGTCACCCCCATAATTTCTATCGTGAACCCCTCCCAGCGCTTCACCCAGCCTTTCAGCAACGTGATCCAGCTAGACTCGATTGGGAGGAGATGCGACAGCGACGCAGCCCTTCTCGACTCAATAGAGGAGATAGAGGATGGCGACAACTGCTCAATTCTTTCCGGCGGGAGCCTGCTGCAACGCCACCTTTCGTTCCACCCACCATTCGCATCATGCCTTCACCACCCTCAAACCCTGAACGAGAAATCCAGGAAGTGCTTCGTCTGCTTTTGCCACATGTTTCCTGGGGGGAACCAGTGGTACGCCGCCTGGTGACCTACATGGCTGGCGAGGGGCTTTTACCACAGCTTATCGGAACCTTGGAGCTGCCGCTTTCTGCTCAACAAATCGAAGAGATAGAAGAAATGTTCCCGCGACACTGGGAGACAATGAATCACCTAGCTAGGATTCTGAGCAACTCACATGATCCTCGTCTTGAGGTACTGCTGAATCGCTTCAGGGACTTCATCGTACGGATGACACGTCGTCCTGTGTTGAATCCTCCTCCGCCTGTCCCTCCACCGAGCCCAGAGGATGGTCCGCGCCGTGCCACTAGACCTTCCACAAATCCGCCGTGGGGTAATAGGCTGTCTCGTTTGAACCAAGGAGTTAGGAATTTATGGCAAAGGGAAAGAAGAGACGAGCTGCAGCAAGACAGAGACGACGTATCAGATGTATCAGATGCTAGTTCCGAAATGTCAGCCTTGGGGCCTGCTCGACCTGCAGCTGAGCAATGGGACGAGCCTACTACTAGCTTTCCGATCGATGAACTCCGTGTCAGCCGTTTCACGCGCCATATCGTCGAGCACTTCGCATGTACGGGATGTGGGTCCGCTATTCCAGCTGTGAGTTGTTTTTCTGCAACTCTATAAAACTGCCCATTGAGGTATTGTGCCAGTTCCGCACGCAGGCATCTACTCCACAGGTTGGCTTGAACCTCCATGTTCGCTGTTCGAACATAGCCTGTAATTTAGTATTCTGCAAAGGATGTCACCGCTCGGTAGCAGGTTGTGGAGAATATTGCGACGCACGACACCGTTGTGGCCTGAAGCATTGTTGCTCTGACATTCGCGCGATGGCAATCTTTGAACACCTAGCTGTGTTCGACGAGGACTACCTAATAAGAGTTCAAAATTTCCATAACGATCCCCTGGCACAAGGAGACGCAGCGCGGCTCGCATTTCTTGCTCATGTCTTCGACCCTGCTTACAGCCGTCGCCCTCAATTCCGAGGCTTCATCTCCATCTTGAGACGTACCCTCAAATACGTGTGTTTCTGGCTCATGCCCAACGTCCGAGAAAACATCGTGTGCTCCTCTGAGGTTCATCAAATGCTCGCGACTTCGCTTCTTCTAGAAGCCGTCCGTGTTTTCTTAACTCGTGGAATCGAGACGCTCGGAGAGTTTCGTTTGCGGGGATTTTTGATCCAAAGGATCGTAGAACTGGTTCTCATATTATATTGGCAGTCGGAAGGACCGCTTCACGAGCTAATCGTCAGTCCTCCTGTTGCCGTCGATCAGTCTCCGGGTTTAAGGCAATTGATTTTGGAACCTGACTCAGTTTGGGAGGGTCATGTTCTTGACCGAGATGAGCCAGGACTTTTGGAGAACATGCAAAGTTTCTGGAGGGGTCTTGAACAACAGTTCGGAGAAGCCGAACTTCAACACACTACTAACGAATTTGATGTGGACTTGTACAACCGTGGACTTATTGTATCTCAGCTCTAATATGGACTGGTCGGAGGCTTTAGACTCGTTGGGCTTGATGATATTCAAGCCTAATTGCATCTTCATAAATTATTATTTCGCAAACATAGAATTTACGTATAACTCATGTTCTTATCAAATTTAATGGCACTTTATCAATGGAACGCGTCTCCTTCGACGAAGCTACAAGTGGTGGTCGACGTCAAGACGCGTTATTTGTCTGTGTTATATTTTGTGGGTCTCCATGCCATTTTTGGATCATTTCCACTTGACCATTTCCACCAACAATGTCCAACCAAAGTTTTGCTGCTGACCAGCTGCTCGAACTTCTCATCCAATTAAAGGTCTTTACTTGCGCCACAATTTTGTCGTTGTGGCTCTAACTTGTTACGCACACTACAGAAAACTACACCTGTAGCCGCTCGTGCGATCCTTAATGGCCAACCACAAATAGCTTATGCTCTCATGACTCTAATGGTGAAGCTAAATGCCGTCAACTTTGAAGTTTTCCAGGTACCTCCTCGATTATGATATCTCAACTATCTGAATCTGACTTGAATTTCCCTCGTCAACCTAGAAAACATTGGCAGACTATGGCAACACAGCCGGTGCGACGACAGTGCCACCTGCCGCACCAACCCCAACAACGAGCATACCCGGAAGCGTGCAACCATCAGTTTCATCAACCCCGGTACCAGCAATACCGCCACATATGTATCCACATGGCCAACATTATCGCACCGCGACTCCACCCACGCAACCTCCCTTTCCATACCAAAATGGCCAATCCCTCCCCCCTCAATCAAATTCTCCGAAACCATACGGCCAGCCGCATTTTCAGCAGGCTCCTGCTAATGCTGGGTACGGATATAGCCAGCCACAGCCCCAGTATGGATACGGGTATAATGCTGCACCCCCTGCCCCAGCCGCGGCCCCTAGAATTCCTGATGCACTCGCTGGAATGCCTGAAGACCAAAAGGTAACTCTATATATGTTGTTCAAAGGAGCGAGATATGACGTCCTTTCTATCCTTACAGGCACTCATTATGCGTGTACTTTCGATGACGCCAGAACAACTTAATGCTCTTCCGCCGGCTGACCGTCAGACATATATACAATTGGTTTGTAACTTTCGCCCTTCTAATCAGAGCACATATTAATGCATGATTACTATTATATAGAGAAATACCCTCGGTGTCGCGTAATGACATATCGTTATGCTCATGTATGACCATGGCCTACCCTCTCAGCAACCCAGTCGTGCTCAAAATGCCTTGACATCCTTCGAGACAATTTTATTGGGATGTCAGTCTTTGTAGACTCTAACACTTATTATGTATCTATAGATGATATGTATCACCACACGGACACTCCATAATACCTGCTTCAGGATGTACATCCATGAGAAGTCGCATTACATGGCTATCGAGAATACTTTCTTTTACAATCTTTAAGGAAGACTGATCAGGTACCCCCCATCTGAACTGTCTAGTCTAACGCCCTCATTCATTCATGGTTCATCGATGTCTATATCACAGGATAACCGGAATAAAGAAATGCACAACAGGGATTATACAGTAAGAGGTTTTTTATCCTTTTGGGCTGCACAGAATATATATATATATATCAGCGAGATGAGACTCAATCACACATTAAGATACGTACCCATAGTAATCCTGTCGCCCAAAGACAACGCAATACCCTGTGTCTTGCTACGAATACGCACATGGCCAGTGATACCACCTGCCTCTGTCCGCTCGATGCTAAGATTCGCCAGTGCATCCTCACCTATATCAGTAAGATCAGCAAAACATCAATATCATCGGGTGCATGGCTATATAAAGAAAACTGACCAAACAGACTGCGCGCATACATGTTGGCAGAGAGGAAGTCGCAGTCGCCCGAGGTGGCGCCTTCTGGTGTGAGGCACGACATGTTCGTTGCCTGCATGACGTGCTTGAGGTATTCGCGAGGATCTCTGTACCAGAACATTAAGAAAGTGTTATAAAATGAAATGGCCTGAGCGACGTACGAGACCGAGCTGGAGACATTAACGCGATTCTCCCACTCAAATTCGGTCCACATGCTCCGGAACTGCACGTACACAGGCAGAGCTCAGCCAAGAGTAGAAACGAACAGCGCTATACACCAAACGTACCTGCGCCTCATTACAATACGCTGGCTTGATGTAATCCATAATATCGATATGGATATCATTCAGAATAACACACGCCTCAGCCAAGTGGGGCCCCTCCCAGAGGATGCTTCCAAAGATGACACCGGTCTCGGTAGACGACACCTTGATCGTTGCTTTGATGCTCTGGAACCCGTGCGGTGCGATGGTGAAGACGGAAGGTCGCTCGACGAGCTTGAGGTCGCCTAGGGTTGCAAAGTCTAGGCATAGGTTCTGTAGGGTATCGGCGGTCTGGTTGACTAAGAGGACATCTAGTGAACAAGTCGCGTTTAGTTAAGTCATTTTGGTCGCTGTAAAATGGGCGGTACGTGCCAAGGAGAATGTCAAAGCCATGCATCTTGACATAGGCCTCGGCATATATAGGATCCGAGAACCCTGCAAAGATTTTGAGCACCAGCAATCAATCAGTTGCAGACAAAGAAACTCACCAGTAAGCTGAGAGATGCGGCTGAGATTCGACATAAAGTCCTCCTGTTGCTCTCCAGCACCAGTCGCTCGCCCGAGGTCTTCAGTATACTAGTTAATGTAATGTGAGCGAAGCGCAAGCGCAAGTTGTGGGGAAAACCTACATCGATGGCCTCGTCTGCTGTCTTCTTCGAGAATTGGCGGAAGGAAAGGAGATCGTCGACCTGCACGATAGCGACTTTCTCCTTCTCGGATTCCTTCTTCTCAGCAGCGAGTTTCTGAAAAAAAAAAAAAAAAAAAAGGGTTAACAAAAGTGCACGGGAGGACGATAAGGAAAAAACAAACCTCTTGAGCACCGAGCATTTTAGAGTACGCGGCCTTGGTGTCATTCAGGAAGACTTCCTGAACTGCAGGCTGAGTCTGCAGCTCGCTCAGAGTCTGAATGCAGTTCATGATGCGCTCATTGGAGTCCTCGTCAATCTGCACCGTAACAAATTTGGACTGGCCAACTCTGATAATCGACGCCATAATCAACATGGACTGTGAACAACATCCAATCAATCACAGTCCCAGTCAGTCCAACGTGATCAACAACGATAGTGCCTCAAGTCCGTACCTCAGCCCGTAGAGTATTCACATCACTAGCATCCGTCGACTTCTCCGCGAACCGCATGACCAACTTCGTCAGCGCAGCAGCCAGCACCGCACCGGTGAAGAAGTCCCCACCAAGAATAAGCGTCCGCAACGGCGGTTTCGATGCCGCCTTGACCGCCTCGAGCCTCGCAGCAGTAGAGCTCGAATATGCCGTCTCAGTTGCATACGTCCCATCCGCCAAAACACGAGGCCGCGCCGCACCCTTCTCTTTATCCTTGTCCTTGTCCTCACCTTCTCCTCCGTCTGCACCCTCGTCGCCTCCAGCAGCATCGAGTAGTCGCTGCTCAGATGCGAGAATCGGGACCTCGCCGATGACATGTCGGATTTCGCGCATGGTGTTCTGGATGTCCGAGATCTGCTCTACGTATTCACCGAGGATCCAGAGGATGCCGCGGAAGACCTTGCCCGACTTGATTTCGGGCAGCGTGTTGATTAGTTTCTCGGTAATGGTGGCGCGGAGTGGAGGGAATTTCTCGACGACCTCGCTAGTTGGATATGTTAGCACATTAGCTATGCTATGGGCCAGGAGGAACTCGGGAATAACGGAGTACGTACCGAACGAAGGAGACTACGTCAAGGGCGGAGGGGTTGTTGGAGTCGCCCAGGAATTCCATCAGAGCATGGACGACGCTGGCTGCGACCTCGGAGAACTTGATGGCGGTGACATGAATGGATTGAATCAGGAGCTGTCGGTATTCAGGTGCCTTGGGGGAGAGTTATCAGCATATGTGACAGTCTAGCGATGGACGAAGTTACCTTCTCGAAGTCTGCTTCCTGTGTCTTCTGTAGCTGTTTCTTGAAGAATAATACCACTTCTTCGACATTTCGACTAGACGTCATGCTTAACACAATCGCTATGGCTTTCCGGCGGACTTCCATGTCCGTACTGTGAAACTGTGTGAGCATTTTTCTTGCATGAACTGTGGGCGGTGGCTACCTTGACGACAAGATCTGGAGGACGTCCATCGTAAGGCTATCCAGGATGTGACCATGTTTCGATCGGAGAGTATCAAGACGGTCCAAAACGATCAACTTGACATTGTTGTCGGATTCCTTGATTACCAGGTGGACGAAGCAAGAAGCGGCAGCTGTGGAATTATGAGCATTGAAAGTTTGAAAGGAGAGAATAGTTCCATACCCTTGATTGCAGCAGGGTTTTGGGTAAGTGTCGTCAGCGTCGTCGCAGCCTCATATTTCACTGCATGAGACGAGGTCTCGAGGAGTTCGAAGATGCATCGGATGTATCGTGACTGTCGAGGTGGTTTAGTAGAGCTCGAAGAAAGCAGCGGATGTGACCCACCCTATGTGCCGAGTCGTTCTTGCAATCCAATCGTATGACCTCAATAATGCTCATTTGCAGCGTCTCATCCAGCGATGGTATCGTATCGTATATGCTGAGTATATACTCGACAGCTTTAGGCATTGAGCACTGTGCGAGGAAGACGAAGGCGTTACGTTTGCATGTCGAGTCGGATTCGGCAATGAGGAAAGTGTATATGAGCTCTGGGGCATCAGGAATGAGGTGCTCGAACTCCCGGTAAATGGAAAATATAGCGAAGACGGCGTTTTTGCGAACGTAGGAATGTCGGTGCTCAAGACAGGATCGACACGTCGGGACGAGGGGTTCAAGGAGTTCGGCATCTTTAGAGATTTTCTGGAGGAATCGTAGAGTCGCACCGCGAATATATTCATTCGGGTGTTGCTATTCAATACACATTATAAGCCACAATATCTTGTATCTTTGAATGAAGACTCACCAAGTCATTTCGAATAGCGTTACTTGGGAATCACGATCAGTTAATTCGTTAAAGGCTAGAATACGAAGAACGACGTACACAACGAGAATCATTTCTTGCTTGAGCTTCCCATTCTCGTCATACTTCGGACACACCTCCCAGTAGAAATGCAGCAGCTTCTTCAACTGCTTGTTACGCGAAGGTAGGACGTATTGGATGATCGGCATCATCAGCGTTGGCTATTCACCGCGCCCCACTCTATTCAGCACAGATACACGCAATAAAGGTATTGAAATGCCCACCTGAGCGTTCCCATTGATAGTGGAAATGATGATTTTGCGCAACGTGTCCAGTTTAACTTCTTCAGAGCCCTTCTCCAGCCCAGAGCGCAGTTCAGCGGTAGACGGATGCTCCGCGCTAGACTCAAGAATGATGGTGTAGCATGATGAATCTGGCGAGGCCATCGTGTGCGGCGACGAACACACAAGTCGTCGAGATTAACGTGGAGGAGGGGATAAGTGGTCGTGGGAATATAGTCGCGTTCATGGGTCACAATTTACAAATAATTTAAAAATAATCCTTTCCAAAAATGACATCTACGAGATACATTTGAGATACATACACAGCAAGTCACCAAGAAGCCTAAGCGGTATATCGAGGAGGTTCGTGATTGTCAATAGTGCTCATTGGATGGCCTGCCAAATCGAATGACATTGGCGGACCGTTATCGATAGAGTACGATGCAGAGCTCGCGGCTCCAGGATATTCAAAGGTTATATACCCCATCCATGTAACTTGGGTCCCTGAATCGTCAAGACTCAAATTAGAACCTGAAAACCCAAGAAAGTAATGAAGTAAAATGAATTTCATATTTTCGGTACTTATCTATGAAATCGAAGGATACTTTCGCTCCTTGGGTACTACTCATATTTGCCAACTCATCAACTTCCTGCCAAGTAGCATCATTCGAAAATGCGGGATCGGTATTCTCGACCCGTACAACAGAACCAGCAACAAGAGTTGTTGGAACGTATTCGATGTAATCAACCCAAAGGTAGTACCCTGATTCATGTCGATGTTCAAGGTAAGCTCATGGAAGCCTGGACCGTCGTCGGGAACTCTGCCTTCACAGAGGAGCCAATTATTTTCACAATACAGCGAAATCGAAGCCGGAGAGCTACCAATACTGGCGTTGTCGATAAAACACTTCCAAGGCGGAAAGCCTGAACTTGGGAGACTGTAGAGGTTGAAGCTCACAGACAAGTCGACGGTTCCAAAGACTTGGATGCTGCTTCCTAAAGGACACCGCAACGGTTATTTTCAAATTTATCATTGTCAAGATGACAGGAGTAACTCATCTTGGAAGACAGCACCAGGCTATCATTGGCTTGCGTTGCATGCAGTGTACGATTATACGTTGCGCCATATGTCTCATATCCATCCTGGTCGCCACTCGAGTCCTCTAGCCATCTAGAACCTAGATATTGAATCTCGAGATTGGTGTCATCCAGAACGCCGACATTAAACAGAACGTTACCTTCGTTCAACAGAGTTGGCCCTGATTAGGCCTGTTATGGAGGCTACCTACCTCTTAGTGAACATCATCATGCATCATTCTGTGAGAAAGTCCGATATGTTTATATGTTCCAACTTCTACGCTAGCACCCACCTTTTTCTCTAAGAGCTAGGTTGATGAGTGAGAAATAGTTTGATCAACTTTGATGGTCTTACTATAAATTTGGAATCTTGTGTTCGTCGAATTCGAATCAGCATTTCTGATACTGTTATTTTACAAAGTAAGTTATAAAATCCTTGAAGACCGCAATGAGATACTATGCAGTACAACTAAATCACACGTCTAGCAATGCGTCCGATATTACAACCCGGGCCTGGCACCAGCTATGAAACTAAAAATTCCGATCAGGCAGTGTACTGTGGTGGTTGAGCCTCGTCGATGGGACCCATATGTAAATGAGCATACGACAACGAGTTGGTGGACGATGGTGATGAAAGAGCAGGCCTTCCTGACTTCACATCCCCTGCCTGAGCCTTCACTCCCGAGACATAGCCCACGCCCTGTAACGACATCGGACTAGTAAGGATTGATGTGCTATCGTTATTAGGGTTATATAGATGGTTTTCTGCATGTGGCTGAGCCAATGATTCGGATGATAGAAGACCGGAAGAGGAAGCCTGGAATGGTTGCATAGCGGGAGATGTCGAAGGCCCAGGAGACGCTGCTGTGGGGTGGTTGGGCAGAGGAAACGCGCTGACGGGTGATCCGGCTGTCCAGTTACTAGCGGGAGCGGAAGACGCAGAACTCCTGTGCCTTCTCCTCCAGAACAATATGGCAAGTACGATTGCAATTGCAACGACACCTCCTACAATGCCGCCGGCAATAGCTCCGACAGGAGCATGATGGCTACCCACTGTAGCATTTGAGGATGCTGCCGCAGAGGATGTCGTGAGATAGATGTAGTCAAGTGTGAGGGGAGTAAGCTGTGAGTTGCCATTATATGTCAACACCAAATTGTGCACTCCTGAGGCAAGTTGAGGGGTTGTGAAGAATATTTGATTGTATCTTGATGTTCCGTCGGTCGATGGATGACCAGGTAAAGTGAATGACGTCGGTGTGCCGTTATCGATAGAGTATGAAGCAGAGCTCGCGTTCCCCGGATACTCAACGGGTATATATCCCATCCATGTAAGCTGAGTCCCTGCATACGAATCGATTAGAAACAAATTCAAAAATCCATCGCGAGCTTTCAAACCTGTGAAATTAAATGATACCTTTCCTCCCTGTGTATTTGTCATATTTGCCAAGCCATCGACTCCTTGCCATGTAGAATCGTAAGACAGTGCAGTATCCGTATTCTCAACCACTACAACAGAGCCATTGATAGGAGTTGTCGGGGTATACTCGATATAATCGACCCAAAATGTTGCTCCTTGCTTCATACTGATATTCAAGGTAAGCTCATGTGATCCATCGTGGAGACTTTCGCCTTCACAGAGGAGCCAATTGTTTTCATGGTATGGCGAAACCGGAGAGTTCCCTATGCTGACGCTATCGATAAAACACTCCCATGGTGGATTGAAGCCCGAAGGGTCGGTTAAGGTGCTAAGATTGTAGGCCAGCGCAAGATTGACTGTTCCAAACACCTGAACCGTACTACCTACAAAGGCGCCACAACAGTCAGCAATCCTCTCTCACAAAGAGTAACGGCACGTACCCTGGAAGGACAAGGCTAAGCTATCGTTGGCTTTGGTTGCATGTAAGGTATGGTTATACGTTGCACCATATGTCCCATCTCCGTCCTGACCGCCAGTCGAGTCCTCCAGCCACCCTGAGCCTACGTATTGGATTCGAGGGTTCGTGTCATCAAGAACTACCCGTCGATTAGGTTGGGACATTGTGTAAGTCGCTCCTCTTTAAGCTTTTAAGCTCCAGGCCGAAGTGTTTAAGGGAGGGAAAATAGTTGGGCGTGAAAACATTCGTGGACATCCTTCAACCTCACGAAGAGGGCTTGAATAAATGGGGTTTGTTCAGGAACTGGATCAAATGATTAAGTGGCACAGTTTGCTACATCAAAAAATCTCGTATGAAACGGTCGGGTTCCCCGGTGGAGAGATCTAACCCATAAGCATGTATTACTACTCCAGTAGTTAGATGGATGGACGGCAAGGTACCAATAGCGCGATTAAAGCACGTAATAAGTCAGTACCATTAATGCTCGATTGGCAGGTCTAGGGCTGTGGATGGAATAAATACAACCACCGAAGAAGAGTTAAAGGCACGATCGACTCGTGATGATGCAGATGCTGGATACGGAACATGTTGACAAGCGCAGCCCGCCGGAGACCGTTTGAGGATATTATGCAAAGGTATATACAGTTGAACGGCGCGAAAAAACCTTGTTCATTCAGAGAAAAGTGCGCTTCTGTTAACGGTGTGAGTAACTAAGTTGGTGATGATGGTACTGGAAAAGAAGCTTGGCTGATGTTCGGCGTTTACTCTCTGAATCATTGATCGCTTGTGATATCTAACTTCTAAGAACCACAGCGGTTAACTCTGTACTGTCTATCATGACACAAAATGTCAGATTGTGGGTCTAAAGCGGGGTATTCTATCTTGGCAGTTGACGAAAGTAAGTTGTATATATGCATGTACTATAACGCACGAATGTAAAGTTTAATCTTTCAAGCAATTGAATGTCGTCCAAAAGATTACAAAAAGCTCGCATTTACAAAGACGATTAATGGTCTTATGTATCGCAAATCCGCGTCCCACATTGCGCCACCTCACGAATCACAAGCGGCTTTGGGGAGTGTTAATTTTTATGTGTAGGATCGGGAATCGGAAGTCGTATATGAGCGATAATACCCATCGAATCAGGCTCCGCTCTTAGGCATTAGGCCTGAAAGTTAAAGAGCCAGCAACATTCATACAGCCAATCCAGCGTATTGATTAACATTAAGTATTTCAACTAAATAATGGGAAGCCCCTGTGCAGCCACCAAAGGAAAATAGCAATTACAACGGATGTGGGGTGGATCATTCATTTTGACTGCGACATACATGCATACACGCGAGTACACTCCTACCCACGTCACGTAGTCAACTTTTCCAGAGGATCGATAATCATGCCAGGCTACACAAGATTCATTTAAAAGGCAGCTAAGCGTAATCGCAACGATACAACGTACCTTCTTCACAACCCGAGGCAGTGTGCCCCTCTGGAAGGCTACTCTCGTATTCCATTCCGTGCCCAAAGGTTGCTCCATGGCTTTCTCGAACTGAGCCTTGCTCGTATAGGGGTAAGGCAGATCCTTGACGAGGTACTTCGCAGCCTTCTTGTCCCGCTTTTCTGAGATGATAACGTGTGCTTTACCGTAATCTGCGCGGGTGGTGGGATCAATCCCAGCGATTTTCTTTATACGTTGAGGCTTCGGTGGCTTAGCCTGTGTACCTGCACCGCCCCATGAACCCTGTCACGGAAGTAATGAGCTCAAAAATAACCGTGCCAAAGTCACTAAATGTCTTACCCAGCCTGGTATTGTGGTGTCGACTTCCTGAGGCGCATCCGAGGCAATCTCCCGTTTCTTGGCTTCTTGGAATTCCTAGCAGACGCACGTTAAATCAGTGGAGCAAGGAAAAATAGATTAAACATACATGGACGACGTTATCGCCAGCAAAAGCAAGAGCGACTAAGTCTCTTTGCTCGAAAGCCTGGGGCAACTTAGCCGTCCCTTTCCCTTTGGAGTTCAACGCCTTTTCCTGCGCATCTACTTCGCTGTTAGCATCGTCGTCGTCCACATCTTCTTGACGTGTACCAGACGAGGACGCTTTCGCTGCCGGTTTTGATGACGCAGGAGCTGGCTTTCTGGCGGCAAATGCAGTGCCAGGGTGAGCTGCAGCTGAGCTGGAATCTAAGGTCAAGACGTTGTCGACGGATATCTCCACCGTAGCATCATCGACGGCCTTCGCCTTTCCTTCGCCCTTCTGCCGCGCCAACTTTTTGAGCTTATTTTTCGATTTGGTCATAGCATTGCTGTCCTTGCCTACGACAACCTCGTTGTTCTTTTTCGGTGCCTTCACAAATGAGGATTGAGAATCATGGGGAACGAGCCATGGGTTAGCATCGGAGGCTGCTGGTAGGGGGACATTTGGGCGCTGCAGGTCAACTGGCGATTCGGGAGGCGAAAGGAAATCAGTGGATTTCAGGGTAACGCTCGATGTGTCCGATGCTAAAGAGCCGATTGGTCGAGATTGTAAAGACTGTTTGCTTGCCTGCTCAAATCAATTTTGTTTCACCGATAGATGGGGGAGAGAAACGCACTGCTGCACCTGGATGATATGATACACGTCCGCCAACCCGTTGTGAGAGAACATCACTACTGGTGCCAACCTCAGGATTCTCCTCGAAATCGCTGCCTTCTGCATCACCTATTTGACCTCCCATCTCCTTGATGAAGTCGTCGGCCATTTTATCAGCCGCGTGTTGTTGTCGCGCCATAGCATCCTTCATGAACTTCATCTCAAAGATGCTCTTGCTCTTTTTCTTTCCGTCGCCCTCGGCCTGCAAACCTGCACCGTCCGACTCCAACTTCTGCAGTTCATCGAACGCTCCCTCCTTGATCCGCTCGAGATCTCCCTCATCACCATCATCAAGTCTGTCGTCGTCATCATCGTCCTCACCGCTTTCGTCACCGCTTCCCATTCCTTGAATCCTCCTCCTCAGCCTCTCACCGCGGGCAAGCATGTCTTCAATCTCCTGCCTGCCCTCTTCCCCTTCCCTCGACCGCATCTTCTTAGCCCATTTTCCAGTATGCTTGTGCCGAAGAGTTGCTCTCTCCCGCGCCCGCTCCACCTCCCTCTTCAACCTCGTCTCCTCGTCCTCGCTCCCCTCTCCTCCCTCCGCCTGCTCACCGAGCCTCTCCCGCTCCTTTCGCTTAATCTTGCGGTACGTCTTGCTCTTAATTTTGCTAATCCGTTTCGCCTTGATCTCAGCGCGGAACATCAAGTCTCGCATCTTTCTCAGCTCTGCCCGCCGTTGCTGCACTTCTTCAACTGAGAGCTTGTTCATCTTCAACATTGTCTCCTCCGTCTGCTGGATGTCTTCTTCTCGCAGTTTCGCTGATTTGAGGAGTGCGTCAACAGAGCTTTCGAGAGCGGTTGTTGGCTGGAGGGAGAGTAAATTTTATATAGTAGTCCAAGATATCACAAATATCTTTACCTTGAATTTGGCTGCAAGCGTCAGATTTGAGAGTCGTTCTGCAGCTGGTGCTTGCAAGGGAAAACTCAAGTGTTCGGCCTAATGACGTATGGTGGATGAGTGGCGAAGAAAGATCTGAAAAGGAAGGATGTACCTCTCGAATTCGTTTCATAGTACCAGACCACTTTTCAACTTCTTCTTTTGTCTCCTCGTACGCAGCCTCACGGTCCAGACGTTCTTGTGCTCGTTGAGGTAGAGGCGCAGACAAAGTTTTGACCTTTGACGACGATGACCCCAAAGCTTTTGTCGATTGCTTTAGTGACTGTAACGTAGATGATTGGGACGCCAAGGGAGCAAGCAGGTCTTCAAGGTTGAGCTTTGCACCTGAAATTGGATGAGAAATGGTCACTCCCAATATCAAAAATCACCTACCAGACGTCTGAGCACGAAACTCGTTTTCTGCACCTGCCTCAGTGCGTTCCTTAAGAGCAAGACGCCGCTGCTTGCGCATACGTTCCGAGTCTACCACGGATTGATCTCCGTCGGATATCTTGCGCTTTTTCGCCGTAGTATCCAGGTTGGAGACGAAATTCTGCAGATCGTCCAGAGCACCGTCATCACCTTCAGAATCTGAAGGAGAAAACATAGATTTTCCTTCTTCGTCGAGTTCCTCTTCTTCGTCCTCGTCTCCCATCTCTTCGTCCTCGTCTTCATCGTCGCCGTCTACGGTGGCGCTTGGATGACTGTGGGCCACACCACTTCGTTCAGAAGGTTTTGAATTGGTCTCGTCACTAGAGTCCTCAAGTTCCCCGCGTCCATCGAGAATATCCAGAACATCGAAGAATTCGCTCGAGTCGCCTTCTTCCTCCTCTTCCGCCTCCTCCTCATCGTTAACACCGTCCGTATCATGATCCTCGTCCACTTCCCCATCCTCGTCCTCGTTTAGATCGACCTCAACAAATTTTACGGTTCGCGTTTTGGTACGAGCTTTTTTCTTGTTCTGCAAAAGATAAGTTCACATCCCTTTAGAACTATTGAATGCACATCTACCTTTGTGGAGAAGAAACCCGCAAAACGCTCTTCATCGCTTTCCTCGAAAGCAGCGTCGCTGTCGATTTCTTCGTCGTCCTCACTGTCGATCATCTCGTCGTCACCATTCTCTCCAATCAGGCGCGCACGCAGTTGCTCACGGGCCTCATCATCCCCGTCGAGACCAGCACCATACTCCGCAGCCTCGTCACGGTCGAGATCAAGAGTAACTTTTGAACGACGAGTAGCTTCGGGGGCATATTCATAGACATCACCAGAGCCGAGGATTTTGGCCTTGTTAGACTGCCTCTTTGCATATCCGGCAGCATTGGCTTTTCTAGTGGAGGGCTTTGGCTTTCCTGGCTTCAGCGTTGGGCCGTTAGGGCGACCAGTCCTGTTGGCCTTGCCCATGTTTTTCGGTTACAGACTGTTATTAAAAAAGTTGGAAATAGTGGATGCAATCATTTCTTGAATTATGTAATTAAATAAGTTTGAGCGAAATCTCCCTAACCACTACAGGCAAAGTTTCTTCTCTCAGGCAAGGCAGCAGGGATTCTGTCTCGTTGAAGTAACATCTTGTCACTGAACGTTGAATTGCTGTCAGATCAGGAAACAGAGATGTTTGCCTATGTGGCCAGTGGTTGGTCACGGTTTACCCCTCCCTCTAAATCTGCCCCTCAAACTGTACCAATGATTATGAAAACCCTTCTCTTATCTTCTTCATTCTAATTAGTCGGGTGTTCTTTTTCCAATTGCACCTGTGGGAAGTACCTAGCTTCCTGGGCCATCCAGGCGCATAGATCAGTGGAGCTTTTGAAACCTTTGCATTTCAAATTCAAATTATTTTGGCTTGCTCTTGCTCGCATTTCTTTCAGTTCTTCCTGCTCTCTAGGCTTAATGTGCGTTTGTAGCAAATATTTTCGCACCTTTACTATGCCATTCGATTGGGTATGAGCCAGCAAACTGACCTCGTCTCGTTCAGATACCCAGTGGCCTTCCGTGTACTGCATTTTTTTGTTGGCATACCATTCAAATATCACATGTATAGAATGGAAATAGGCAGTGGCACACGCGGCTAGCATCGTGTCTCGTCAAGTCCCAGCTGGCAGTTCGGCAGGCTCGGTGAGTCTTTCCCGTTTGTTTCATATTCATGCGGTGCTTTGGAAGCGAGTTACCCGTCTCCCACACAGGATATTACAACCCACCGCAATGGACTCTGGAAATTCATGCTGAAAGGAAAAGCTATTTAATCTGCGTTGGGTTTGACGAGAGAAGGTCATATCCCACCTCATCCTTCCAACCCCACCATGAAGTTCAACGTCATTGCCCCCCTCCTTTCCCTCGCTAGCTTGGGTTTCACCGCAGCCAGTGTTGTCCAACAACGCCAAAACTGCCCAGAGGCTGCGAGATTTGGCGGTTTCAGTGTCACCCCCGACGTGGTCAACCCCGGCGATGTACGTATTTTACCATCATTGTGCATGCAGCAATTGGTCAAGCATACTGATTCAACTTCCCCACAGACCATCACGATTTCTGCTAACCTCTCGTGCTGCAGCCAATTCGGTATTGAGCCTCGTTATCTGGACTATACCATTCAAGTCCCTGAAGCATCCAACAACGGGCACGAGCCCAATATCTATCTGGGGCGCCGAGAAATTGCACCGGGCGCTACTTCTGACGAATTTACGGTTCAGGTCTGTTCATATTTACCTTGATGAGTTTCCGGACTAAACGTTAACGTTTTTGATGTTACCTAGGTGCCGGATTACTATTACTTTGCTGGGGCCACATACGAAATCGTCCTCACCAATACCTTCTCTACCACGAGCAGCCCCGTTTTAGTCCAGGGAAGCATTTCCTCTGGCCTTACTATCAACGTTAGCAGTTGAAGAGTGAAATATGGTGGATAGATGGGTGTGATTCGATGTGTTGGCTGTTTTTTTTTCGGCCTATAACGATCTATATATAATTTGACTTCTGGTTATTTTATCAATGCTGAACATCTCGTCCGACTCTGTGGAGGACACAGAACTCCACTGTGCATAGCGCCGCACCTGAGGATTGAATGCAGTGTACAGAATTAGCTAGTTGGTAGTAGAACCGCGACCTTTCGTTTAAGCTCTCATGATCTGTAAGGAGGCTGAAGTATGAATATATTACAGCCGATGAGGTCACCATGTCAATACTACTACTATGTTATTCATGCAACGTACTTTAAACGCAACGACATTAACCTCATCACACGCCAGCTCATGAGTCAGCAAAGCGAGTACAGCAGCAATTTAACACGCCCAGCTAGGATCTCATTTGGATGCATGGGTACTTCTAGGACGGCATCAGCCTGTGACGAGAGTGATATTGCCTCATTTTTCCCAAGCCTGTTGTGTACGCTGTATAAGGCTCTATAATAACATCCAAAATCTCTCATTCAAGGATACACACGAAACTTGATAATGGTACATTCACCCAGAGTTTGTCAACAGATCTTCCCGGCACCTCTGAAACCTAGGGTAAACCGAGTGAGAAATTAGCGAGTAGAGTACAGAGTAATGCATGTGCGTACCTGGTTGACGGCGTTTCTCATAGAACAGGTCAGTTCTGCTAGCACCAATATTAATAATCTTGGGGCACCCATCTCGATCCTTCTCCAACTGTGTGCACGGTGTGCAATAGTAGGCGTCAGATACACCTGACGAAGTTTTGATCACGGGTTCATGACCACAGCATCCTGAAAGGGAAAAGCTTACCTGGAGCGCCACACACGATGCATCGTCCTCCGTAAGACCCGAAATTACATGTATCACAAATACGCACCAGAGTTTCGGGGCGCACATAGGAGTCGCAGATAGGGCTGTGGGCTGAATGTCAGAATCGAAGAAAATGTTTAGAGGAGAGCTAACCATTTTCCATCGTGGTTCTCGCACACGCGACCGATAGCTGTAAGAATTCAAATTTGAAGTGACAAATCAGCATTTTGATAATAAAAAAATCGAATCTATTACGAACCTATACCTGGTTGGCGCCTACACATGATTAGATCTAGAAAACATCAGTATTTGGAGTCTGAAGCAGTAGCTCTCTATGCTCGCCTGGATTATGTTTTGACATGAATTCCGGCGAGTTTGAGGGAATGTCGATTGAAAGGGTATATGTAATACTAGTCAGCACACAGAAGGCCCTTTAAAGCCATAAAATGAGTCACTTCGCTGCCGCACCAATCATCAGCCTCAAGCCTATTGAATACTTAACGGCCGAACCCATCGGAAAGACTTTAGAGATACAATATTGAACGTCAGGGAGCAAGGTGGTCAGAAGACGGGCTCCTTAACTCTATCGCTCACGTAAATGAGAACTTGATTCAGAACAGTTCGAGAAATTGAGCGAGGATTCAGGAATAGCCAAGAGTGGTGTTAAGCATCCATCCAAATGGTATTACGGGCGTGGCAGCGATGGCTAGCAAGGGTGTCGCCTAAACTCGCGGATTTATTATCAGTGGGACAATGTAAGACGAGCTTCATTGTAGCGCACCTCAATTGCCCGGTTCCAGGGAGGATGCTCTATGCGTGCGGGCGCGTTGTTTCAAAGCGTGATCAAGAAGTATTTAACAGGCTCTCACCAGACGTTCTTGGAATTCTCCAGAACTACTTCTGAGCAGTGTACCTTCAAGTATCGTTATTAAGTGAGGATGTTCCACAGATCCGAGTCGCGCAGTAAAAATTCAGGCCTCAGGAGTCAGCCATTTCCTGTCAGGAAATCGTCTTTGCTTTCAGCAGTCCCAGAAGCATTATAACAAAAGTAATCTTGAACGCATATAAATTTGGGATTAGAGAGGATAAGTAGTTGCAAGAATCAAGCAAAGAAGCGTGAGGCTAGGGTTGGGTATAAAATTCGAGAGGTGCAGGTCAAAATTTCTGCCGAAGTATAAAAGGTAACTTACAGTGTAAAATACTTTTTTCGCTGATATGACGTACTTTTCACTGGCGCTTCATGAGGCGAGCGCAGGCTCTGGCAAAGATATGGAGGTTGAGGCGCTAATTTTCACATCTATTGAGCATAATGGAGTCAACGGAAGACCGATTTTATGCCCTAGGAGTCAAAATATGACTTAGAAATGTACAATTGGCAAACCGTAATTGAAACGACGAGGCACTCAGTTGCTATTTATTCCGCCGACTCTCCAAGCGCAAATCCCTGCTCATTGTCATCCTCATTGTCAATACAAGGAACGCCAATACCGGATGGATCAACAGGCCACGAGGGCTCCATTACTGGAGCATCTTGAATCAGGTCTTGAATTCCATGTTGATTTTGTCTTCATCTTCAATTGTATGGCCTCGCTTTTCAAGTTGTCATTGTGAAACATCCACTGGTTCAAAATGCTTCCACGTGCCCTATTTTCTTCAGAGTCCTCGTTGTCGTCTTCGGAATCAGTGACTTTGAACTCTAGTAATTATATAGAGTACTGAAAGTCTGGTCGCCGGCAGAAGAAGGGCTCGATGGAGAGCTGGAATAGACGCACGCAGCCTTAAATGTTCACGGGGATAGTTGGAAGCGATGCCCATCACCTCGCCAATTGAAGGGTCCGATGTGGCTGTGCACTCCATTTGCAAAAACAAAGTCAAGGCCAACCTGAAACCTACTGACGGTGGCTTTTCCTATTTTTCTTAAAAAAACTATATAAATGTGTCATTAAGCGTCGCGTAGAGCGCTTTAAGTGATGTAGGTACACGGAGACTTTTACATTTTATACCAGTGTGTTTTGACGACATGTAAATAATAGGTAATTAACTGTAAATTACACATGTAAATAACATGGTAAAAATACCGCCCAACCCCCAGTGAGGTCGCAATTGGTCACGTTTTGGCTGTGACAGCCGTTTACCTTCAACTCTCTCCTGAATATGCTCCTCACTGAAGATAATGAAAACTGTGCTTTTCTTATCTTCGTTCCAAGTAGTCGGACGCTTCTCTTCTCCAACTGCAGTTGTAGGAAGTGCCCAGCTGCCACTCATACCCAGGTCATGAATCAAAGAGCTTCTGAAACCTGCATTTCAAATCTAACTTCTCTTGGCGCCTTCCTTTCGGTTCAGGTTTCTTCGCTCGAACTCACAATGTGTAACAAATAATCTCATGACAACGCACTTCCACTAGGCTGTTTGATTGGAAATAAGCCAGGAAACTGGGATCTCGAGCTCCGCCTTGTTGAGTGGCCTTCCGTGGGCTGCATCTATATTCCCAGCATACCATTTGAATAACAAATGTATGGAACGCTTGAAATGGTGTAGCACATGCGGCTAGTATCGTGTTTCACGCGTCAAGCTCTAGCTAGCTCAGCGCTGGCTTGGCGAGTCTTCTCCGTTCATATTTGCAGTGCTGGCCATATCGTCGGAAGCGAGTTACCCCTCTCCCGTTGCACAGGAAGTCCATGCGGCACAGTCCCACCGCAATGGACTCTGGAAATTCATGCTGAAAGGTAAAGCTATATAATCTGCGTTGGGTTTGACGAGAGAAGGTCATACTCCACCTCATCCAACCAACCCCACCATGAAGTTCAACGTCATTGCCCCCCTCCTTTCCCTCGCCAGCTTGGGCTTTACCGCAGCCAGCGCCATTCAGCAACGCCAAAACTGCCCAGAGGCTGCGAGATTTGGCGGGCTCACAGTCACCCCCGACGTGGTCAAACCCGGCGACGTACGTACTATCCTATCGTCATGCTGCATGCAGTAATTGGTCAAGCATAAGTACTGATTTAACTCCCTCACAGACCATCACGGTGTCTACTAACCTCTCGTGCTGTAGCCAATTCGGCATCAAGCCTCATTACCTTGACTATACCATTCAGGTCTTTCCAGAGGCAAACAACGGACACGAGCCGCCTATCGTTTTGGCGCGCCGGAAGCTTGCACCGGGCGCTACTTCTGACAAATTTACGGTCAAGGTCTGTTCACATTTAGCTTGATGAGTTTCCAGCTAAACGTTAACGTCTTTTTGCATAGATTCCGGATTACTATTACTTTGCTGGGGCCCCATACGAGGTTGTCTTCACCAATACCTACTCTACCACGAACAGCCCCGTTTTGGTCCAGGGCGCTATTTACTCTGATCTTACTATCAATGTTTAATTAGCAGCAATTGAAGAGTGAAATATGGTGGATAGATGGGTGTAATTGGATGTCTTGGCTATAAACTGTTCTCGGACTATATCGATCTAAATTGGACTCTCGTTAGCTGAACATTCTGTCCGATTCTGCGGAAGGTGCAGAACTCCCATCGTGTATAACGCCGTGCCTAAGAACTGATAGATTGGCTGCTCCCGAACGGTGGGTCGATGTCAGTGGTTGGGAGTCGGAAGAATGTACATCAAGCAGCGGACATAAATTCCTTTGCTGCCCTCGGGATTACAAAACGATCCCTCAGGTTGTCTCGGAAGGTTGCCACCGTAACATTGACATCACGAGAGAGTAGTATCCACAGTTGTTTTTGGTACTTATACATTGGAGAGGCTATGCGTATATGCGCAACATCTGGCTAGGAAACGTCAGCGAATCCAACTAAATGGACTACCCAACTATTTGGTATTGTTCGCTCTTTGCTCCGACCTCCTTTGGTGGAACCATCACTTTACTTGCGGTACTAATGTTTGAACCTCGACCATTTTCGCAAGAGCATTATTCCACGCCCGAACTATGATAATGCACCAAAAGCTCCAGCCCAGACTTCAAGCTTCAAGCTTCAGTGCCTTGTCGAGACCATATGAATGTTTCCGGAGCCTTTGCTGTCCACAAACATCCAACATCCAATGAACAGTCTCAAGCGAGGACCTTAAGAATAGGAGCCCAAATGCGCCCTGTCGATCCCTTTGGCCGCAGCTGGCTAGCGCAGTATTGTGAACATCTAGAGCGACTCCTGCACATTTTCTTCGTCTTTAGGACCGTAAGACAAAGCCAGCAAACCTCTCTCAAGCTTTGAAATTGCGGTAGAAGAGTATAGATATGTTTTTGTGCCATTAATGCCAAACCCGTAATTTAGATATCGGTGAGTCTATGCGTGTGCGCAACATCTGGCAGGATACATCAGTGAATCCAAGTAATTGCCTCAAAACGAATTGTTCACATACATCGAACTAACCCACAATCTGATATTGTTCGCTCTTCGCAACGACCTCCTTGGGCGGAACCATATTGCTTGCCGTATGAACTTTAATCATCTTCGCAAGCGCATCATCCTGTAACCCATGATACTGCACCAGAATCTCCAGGCCTGACTTCAACGCCGTATCCAGACACTCAAGCGTATCGAACGCTGTCTGCAGAGGATCTGTCCCCAACCCCTTGCTATCCACCAACATATGATGAACTGACTCAAGCGACGCATTCAGAAGCGCATGGAATTCCGTCATATGCTCCCCGTCAAGTTTCTGGGAGAGGGTCAAGAACGCCTCTAAAGGCTCTTGTGCGTCTTCTTCGTCTTGTAGACAAAGACTACACACGTCCACGAAATACTGAACGGTGTCTCGGAAGTTAGACGTATCCAGCTCGAGATACTTGGTGTCCATGCGGTAGATATATATCAGCCGCCGGAGTGCCATATTCGCAATATCCGACTCTTCTGTTATTTCAGCCATGGTGAGGATTATTAGGCCAGCGAGGATCGATATGGAGCCTAAGTGCCATATAATAGTAATGTACAGAAGAGCACCAAATCAGTTGATTAAAGACAAAATGTATAAAAAAGGGACGAGCCTATTGCAATCCCTTTCAACACCGACCGCGGTGACCCGTCTTTTCGATACCTCAATTTTGCATAGAAAGTTGGCGCCCGAGGGCTGTAGAGTGGCGGAGGGACATATGAAAATGATCGTTTGGTAGGGGTCAGAAAAGCATTGTGTCGAAAATGAGGGAGTGCACGAGGAACCGCCCTGCGGGCAAGCATGGATGATGGCTACAAGTCGTTTGTTTGGTTTGAAAGGCTTTCAATTATTATTGATCAATCAAAACTTACATTACAGTAAAAATGGTACGTGGGTATGGATACAAGTAAGTTTCGTTGAGGATATCTACGGGGGGCAGCAAAGAAAAGGGGACCAGCGACGGCATGAGATAAGTGTTTAAACAAGCAGAGATATGATAGATAAAAATAATCACTAGGTGGCACAGTTGAGACTTGAGGTGGAATGATAGAAAGGAAGATATGTAGACAGAAAGGGCAAAACAATAGTATGTGGGGTGTTGGGCAGTGGCGTGGGGGGAACGGTCCATCTTCCACCAGTCCTTGAGGCTCTCTCAGTATTCAATATCCAGCGGCCACCCGCTTGCGCCAGTGATAACACCAATTTTTTAGAAGCTTCGCTCTCTATATCCGAATATTTCCGTCAGCGGGTGCGTACGTTGGATGGGAATGGGAATGTTGATTTGAGAGCTGCGTCTGGGGTATACTTTGTCGAGAACAAGGGAGGATACAAGACATCGTCGTGAAATTCTGCTAGGTCTGTGCATAAGTTCTGGCAGGAAACGTTAGCGGATTCAGGAGTAAGCCCCTCAAAAACGGATCCATCACGTACCTCGAACTACTCAACAATCTGATATTGCTCATTCTCCGCAACGACCTCATTCGGTGGGACTATATTACTCGTCGTATCAATCTTAAGCGCACCATCGACACCCACCAACTTATAATACCCCAAAAGAATATCCCGGCCATTCCCCAATGCCATACCCAGAAATATAGACGTCGCAAACTCCGCGTGCAGCGGATTTGTCCTCCCCCTACTCTCCACCAATGCCTTATGCACATTTTCAAGCGCGACCACTAACATCGCATGGAGTAGCACCAGGTGCTCCCCGTCAAGCCGCAGGGCGAGGTGCAACCACGCCTCTAAGAACGCCTGAGCACCTTCTTTGTCTGCGAGACAAAGTCTGCACACCTCCACGAAATGCTGGACGATGCCTTCGAAGTTGGACTCCTCCAGCTTGAGATACTCCAAGTCCATGCGGTGCATGTGTACCAGCTTTCGGAGCTGCCTATTCACGGTATGCGACTTTTCTATTCGTTCAGCCATGGTGCAGATTAGTAGGGCACTGAGTATCGAGAACCTAAATAATTAAGTCCGGAAGATAAATCAGTTGATTATCGACAAGTGTAAGAAAGCGGCGAGCCTATTGCGATCCCTTTCAGCACCGATCGCGGCGAACCGTCTTTGCGATATCTCAATTTCGCATAGAAAGTTGGGGCCTGGGGGCTATAGAGCCGAGGAGGGACATATGTAAATGATCGTTTGGTAGGGGTCAGTAAAGCATTTTGTCGAAAATGAGGAAGTAAACGAGGAACCGCCCTGCGGGCAAGCATAGATGATGGATGATGGCTACTTTCAAGTCTTTTGTTTGGTGTGAATGATTATGAACCGTCATGATCAATTAAGTAAATATCTTGACAACTCCAGGAGAATGTAGCGCCAAAAAACGGTAGCAGATGGTGCACCATGTAAATTAAAAAGGGCGCATAGTCAGAAAAAATATTACTCGCCTTAAATTGTACCTACGTAAGTAAGCCCAGAAGGAAAAAAAAAAGTCGACTCTACGAAATACAAACAGGTGACATATCAAGGCAATAATACACTACGGTAAAACATGGACCATGGGGATGGATACAAGTACATTGAGGATATCTAAAAGGGGTAGGTAGTTTTGCGTGTGCGTGCGCGTATACACTGTGACAATGCAAGCGAAGAAAAAAGCACCAGCACCAGCGACGGCAAGGGATAGGATAAGCAAGCAAAGAGATGATAGACAGATATAATGATCACAAGATAGCACAGCCAGCCCGCCAGCCAGCCACGTAAATCACTCGCCTGCGCCCGCAAGCTCCAGGATAAGCCGGCATGCCACATCCATGAAGACAAAGGGCGACACCACCTCGTCCTCCTTTACCAACACGCCATCCTTCTCCTTAATCGATCTCCCCGACTCGCTGTTATTGTCCGACAGCGCTGAGAAGTTGGGATCGGGCACGGCCATGTCGAATTTCCCCGCGCCCGGCTCGGTCGAGGCGCGGTAGGACTTTTTGTGGTGGAAGTCGACGAGGTAGTTGATGGAGTCTACCATGTATAGTTGGAGGTTCATCAGGACCTGATGTGGAGAGGGGGTAAGTAATGAAAAAGCAAGAAAAAAAAAATAGAGAATGTAAACGCACGACGACATCTTGTACCCTCGCTCGGGTCTCGACAAAGTATATGCCAGACGCAGCTCTCAAGTCGACGGTGCCATCACCATCCAAAGTGCGTACACGCTCAATATTCGCACCGTTCCCCCCACGCCGCGGCCTAATACCCCCCAACCCACCCAAATTCTTCTTCGCCTTCCACTCCATCCCCAGCGCCTTCAGCGTGCGATAAATCTCCAGCATGACTTCCATCGGGGGACTGCGGCTCCGGATCCCAAAATGCCACTTCGTCTTCTGCTTCTTCTCGCGCCCCCCGCCCGCGCTGGCGCCCGAGCGTTGCTGCTTGGCAGTCATATAGGACGTCAGGTGGTGCTGTTCGGGGCGGTCGGGGAGGGAGGAGTTTAGAACTGCGAAGTTGTTGATCTCCGGGTCGGGGTTGTCTTCTGCGGGCGGTGTGAAGTCGAGTGGGTCGTCCGACTCTGCTTCGTCGTCGTATTCGCCGTTGAACTCTGCTTCGAAGGGGTTTTCTTCCATATCACCGGCGGGCGATAATGCGCCTGGGGATAGGGCATTTCGAGGCTAGATGCCCAGATGAGTGAGATGGATTTACAGTAGCAAGTATGGTATGACTGACATCCATGACAGCAAGCTGCGCATCGCGCTCTTGCTCTGCAAATGCAGCCACTGAGGCACAAGATTAAAAAGGATGATGGAGCGGCGACAATAAACGCTTACAGTCTTTACCAGTTCGCCGTTTGTCCCTCAACAGCATATACGCAACCTTGACGGCATTACCCTGTACACCATCGTCTCTTCTTAGACATTCCCAAATATCATCCTTCGATATCCCCGCCATCCTAGAGGCGAGGTCTTCGACAATGTCCTCTTCTATCCTCCCGAGGCCCTCGATGAGCTCAAAGTCAAGCGCAAGCTTTGGTGGGCTGACGAGGGAGCTAAGGGGAGGAAGAACCGGACCTGGAGGTGGGGGAAGGGGCGTCAGGTATTTTGGGAGGTCAGTGGTGAAGAAGGGGTGCTGTGTGATATCGGATATGGTGATGCGCTTGACAGAGTCGACCACGAGCATCTGGTCGATGAGGTCGCGCGCGTCTGCCGATAGAAAGCTGGGCATGTGAAATTTGCCATCTACGAAAACAAGTCAACAAATGTCAAGTCATAGTTTAGTTGCGCACCTTTTATTTTGTCAAAGAGTCTATTAACATTTTCGTCCTCAAAGGGAAGTCTGCCACAAAGCATGACGTAGAGTATCACCCCAGAGCTCCACACATCAATCTCGGGGCCTGTGTACATTCCTCCCTTCACCACCTCTGGCGCTGCATAATTCGGGCTCCCACAGCTCGTCGATAAAAAGTCCCCGTCGCTAATCTCATTCGCCAAGCCGAAATCCGCAATCTTCACATTCAGATCGTCGTCCAGCAGGATATTCTCGGGCTTGAGGTCGCGATGGACTATTTTGAGACGGTGCGAGTATTCGATCCCCGCGATGATTTGTTGGAAGAACCGGCGCGCTTGGGATTCGGGCATGCGCCCGTTTGCGACGATGTAGTTGAACAATTCCCCACCTGCGTATTCTAACACGAAAATGATATCCGTTGGCGTAGAGATGACTTCATACCTGCGATTAACAAGTTAGTTTAAGCAGATCCAAAGGTTTACGGTGGTAAATACAGTTTGATAATATGCGGATGGCGCAGAGTCCGCATGTACTCGAACTCGCGTCGTACACGAGACTTTGTCTTCTCACGATGGATAACCGCCTTCGATATATACTTCATCGCAACTTTATGGCCCGTGATCGTATGCGTCGCCACTATGTATCAAGGTAACTCGTAAGTTCTCAACACCGTACAACTCAATCACTGTACTATCGTAACAGCTACTCACTTTTGACCTTCCCAAACGTCCCTTCAGCGATATCCTGGATAACGGTGTACTCCCCCAGCTTGGAAGGGGGATATGCGGTAATTTCCTCGCTCATTTCGGATGCCTTGGCGGGGGCAGGATCCTCGAGATGGTGGTCTGGGGTATAATTTGTGTAGTGCCTTGTTTGGCTCCTTTCTCTTCTTGGATGGATTACATCTTCAGCTTTGTTAGGGGCTTGCGATGGCTTCAGGGCAGAGAAGAACTCAGAAAGCTATAGCCCTAAGGAAAGGATTTAGATTTACGCGGCTATCGTCGGTATCAACCACTTTCTACTACCAGATCGCAGCTACACCCATTGCCCATAGGATGCGATTCCGAAGGATAACACCCCTTTCGGATCCGACAACCCGATATGCCTAAAATTCCGATACGTATCTCCAAAAAGACGAGCGCCCTTGGAGCGCCCGTCTACCACAAAATTCGGCGAGGAGGTTCATCTCCTCTGAGCCTGGGCGCCTGAAAAAAATGTATAGAGATAGAGAGAGGCTATGATCCGTGTGGATCTGTAGATCTGCTGTACCAAATCATGAACCTCAGATCTTGGACAACGCCACACTCGCAAAAGGTGGAGCTGGCAAGTGTTTCAAGGTTCCTAACCTGAGCAGTGGTTCGGAATACAAGGATGATCAGTCCAGGTTGGTCCAGGGCTGTCTGATGAGAGCCTCCCTCCATCGCGCTGTAAAACAAAGCATCCACCAAGCGTACACACGGCATAGCGCAACCTTACACCCTCCCCACCCTTCGCTGACCATCGTTGCCCATCCCGTAATCCTATTCGGATGGGAGGCTAAGACCACTTTTGATTGCCATTCCTCGTTCGGGAACCTGTTCAATCTTTCAGTGGTGCGTAGATGAGTATTGCATGTTCACTCACTGAGGTGTGCGTAGCGCAGAGCATGTAGGCGGTACTGAAGTCAATCAACGTTGACGTCGATACGTGAATCGTCGTCGGATGAGGGAGGCAGCACTTTATCCAGTCCGTCATAGATCCAGGCAATGCATTGGCTAGTTCGGAAAGTAGCGTAGTGATGTTGATTGACCCGTCTCAGTCGAGGAGAGGGTACATCATTGGCCATGTCGATGGGGGAGTACGAATAAATATGGACTACGAGCGGTCTGAAATGGTGAATGTGATAGGTAAGTATACTGAGGTATCGTGTATTAAAACATGAGTACGCACTAGGTCCAGATACACCATTATTTCGTTCTTCCGCATGGCTCCAACGTTTCTCAGCCGCAGGTTGGACTCACCAGTCATACACTTACACATGAGCCCTGAAAGCTTATCCTTGACTCAGTGGATTCTACTATAACCCTGTCGTTCTGCCTACCCTTGATACCGAGACACAAGTGTGAGTTGACTGGGCCCTCAGGCCTCAGGAAGGAGATAATCTACTTGCTTCGATTGTTGCAACTTGCATCACCCTCGCCGCGACGGGGTGCGGTGCAAAGTGGTGTAGTCGGTGGTCAAGTCAGCAGTTGCAGGTTGATTGGAACCCTATCATGGGTGGCGTCGGACTCACTGTGTGAGTAGCGCAGAGAGGTGCTTCAAGTTAAGCAATGTTGTCGGACTCCGAAAAAGCCGCCCATCAGTCATGATGGACAGCCCAGTCGCTCTCAAACCACCATCTTAAAATCTCACAAAATCAGCGCGCGTATAAATGGCATCCAATAACGAAGAAACTCACTTCAAACTCACCTGTAAGTATCGTTGGTTCTCTCAGCCGTGCGCTAACATATCCGTTGCAGACGTCAGAGCAGTTAATATTAACCCAGAGAAATCTGGGCACTGGTACACTGTCCTGTCAATCGAGGGTATTCCTGGTGCTGGCCCGTTCAAATTGTCCTTGGACAAAAAGGATCAATCTCTCAACTTTCTGTGAGCCCCATCGACTGCTTCTACCTTCTGTATTGACTCCATCATACAGTATCTCGAAGCCATTGGCGACGATCAGTGTCAAGCTATTTGCCAAACATAAGATGCAGGCCTGGCGGTCGGATGCACTTATTGCTCAGGGAACAATGCAACTCGATTCTCCTGTCGGAGAAACTGAAATTCAAGGTGCGCCTCTGCGCGTTGCGCTAGTCATAGCGGACCATGCACTGACAATTGATGTGTAGCCACCTTGACTCCTACCCCTGACTACATCAAGAAGAATGCTTCGAAGCCCACTCTTATCTTCAACGTTACGGTCATCAAGCGTGCGGATCTGGGGAAGGTCAAAGTTGATCCCACGTCGCTCGAAGTAAACCCCACGTTATCCAAGGCCATCGTTGGTATCCGACGTCTCGTTAAAGTTGGACTGGCATTCTCCGAGGTGCGTCCACAGGTGTTCTTACCCCTCAGTGACACTCATGTATCTACAGCTTAATCCCGTTGCGAAAACGGTCATGTCACTAGTCGACCTTGGTGTCACTGTTAGTAAAGACCAGCGCCAGAAATGTATCAACGCTGACCATTCTTGCAGGAGCTTGATACCCTCCTGAAGCGCAATGAATCAGTCCTTCCCCTGGTAGAACAACTTAACCAAGTCAATGTGCTTCTCATGGACTGGGATGATCCGCCCCATGTTGAGCATCAACCACATCGAGAGAGAGTATGCCGAGAGCTGTTACCTGAGATCAGCCAGTGTCTTAATGTTCTGCAGCAACTTTCACAGGGTATACATTGCAAACTAAATTCCTTGTTAATTTACTAAACACTTCTCTTAGAAAAATGGCCATCGGAACAGTCAATCAAGGAGGTTGAGAACCATTGCAAGAAACTTGGTGAACTTGTTAAGCGCCTAGAGTCAAACCAACATCTTGATACACAAAATGCTGTGTTTGAAGTCAAAAAAGATGTCACTAGGATTTGTAAGTCCAACAGGCTGATTGTTGAATATGTTTTACTTATTCTTGCACTGCAGATAAAGACAGTGTGCTTAGTAAACTCCATGTTGCCAAGGATGGAGGCCGTGTGGGCTCTAAGGTTTGTCTGGAAGGCACTCGTGTTGCTCTCCTTCAGCGCATCTGTGACTGGGCTCTGGATCCTTCAGGTGAAAGGACTTTATTATTACATGGTGGAGCAGGTAAGGGAAAGTCAGCCATTGCTCATACCATTGCCAAACGGCTTGAGCCTTCTGGTCATGCAATTGTGCCTTTCTTTGCATTCAATCGCTCTGTTCGAGACCGATCCTCATCTCAGCTCATTCCTACCTGGATGAAACATTTTGCTGAACATAATTTCAAATACTTGAGTTATCTGCAGAGCTTGACAGATGATGAGCTGCACTCTACTGATATTGTCGATCAATTGGATGTATTGCTGATCAAGGGCTTGCTAAGAGCCAGCAGGGATTGTGCTATTGTCTTTATTGTTGATGCACTTGATGAATGTAATGAAAAAGAGGCCATGAAGCTTTTTCCATTAATGCATGATTTATTGTTGTTGCCTGGCCTTGCATCTCACATTCGCTTCATATTTACTTCTCGTCCAGATCCAGACACTATGAAGTTGTTCATAGATGTTGCTGCCTTGAATATTTGCATTGATGAGGAAAACTGTACAAATACTGATGTCTATAAATTTATTGAATCTCAGCTAGGAAAAACAGCTTTTGGTCCTCATATTTCAGAGGTTGCAAAAGCATCACAGGGCTTGTTTCAATGTGCTGCTTTATTGTGCAATGAACTGAAAGAATCTCGTAAATTGATGTCAACATCAGATAGACACAATTTTCTGCAGAAACTGAAAAATGCACCTGGAACTTCATTATATCAGACTTACTATCTCATTCTGACTGTGTATATTGATCAAAACGATCATGCAATGATCAAGCTATTTCAACGTCTTATGGCATGGATTTTGCTTGTACAATCACCTCAACCTTGTCAAGTATTTTATAAATTTGCTGCTACACTATTATCAAAAGATGAACAGGAGGACATTAGAAATATTCTATCATGCCTTGGCTCTATGCTAAGTGGAATTACGATTGATGATCAGCCTATTACTCCATTTCATACATCTCTACGAGACTTTCTAGTCACATCTATTGAAAGTAAAATATATTGTGTTGACCTTGGAGGCCATTATCAGAAGGAGCTTGCACTGGCATGTTTGAGAATCATGAATGCAGAGCTTCATTTCAATATGTGTAAACTGCCTACTTCATTTGCCTTGAACTCTGATATTAAGGATTTGCAACAACGAGTTAGGGATAATATTTCATCAGGCCTTGCCTATGCTAGTAAATATGCTGTGTATCATCTGCCACAGTCTTCACAAGGAGGTGAACTTGATATTGCAATAGAGATGAGTTTTTTCTTAGACCAAAAGTTTCTTTTCTGGCTTGAAGCACATAGCTGTATGGAAACACAATGGAATGGACCAGGCACACTTTTGCCTTTGTTTGAAAGTTGGACAAAGGTAAGATATAACACAACATATAGACCTGTATGCAAGCTAATGAATAAATAAGAGAGAAAAGTATGATGATTTAAACAGGATTCTTCAGGACTTTGTCAAGTTTGAGAAGCGATTTCGAGAAGGATATCAGCTGTCTGCACCACAGGTGTATTACTCTGGTTTGTGTTTTGCTCCAAAGAAATCAATTGTAGTGAACAAATACTTACTACAATTTCAAAATATGGTAAAGATAAGAGAAGGAGATAATGACACTTGGCCAGAAATTGAGCCAGTTGTGATTTCAATAAATAGTGAAACTATGTCAGTGATATTTTCACCAGATGGCAGGCACATTGTGTCAGGATCAGATGACAATACAATCAGGATCTGGGATGCATCTACAGGACAGCAGGTTGGAGAGCCTCTCACAGGCCATGAAAATTAAGTCCTGTCTGTTGCATTCTCACCAGATGGCAGGCACATTGTGTCAGGATCAAATGATAAAACAATCAGGATCTGGGATGCAT